>JAKCPB010000060.1:0-208332 GCA_021442155.1 Cymbidium sinense | reverse complement strand
CCATGATCTCTTATTCTAGGAAGGTAGGCATAAGAATGATTCTCTTAACTCTAGACCATGATGTGATGAGATTCTCATCATCCAATCCTTGCACCAACAATAGCGAATATGATGCTCGATTGCGGCTAGAGTTAGTTGTTACTCTAAGCATCGAGAACATCAACATCTTTAGGGATTCTTAGCTAGTTATCAACCAAATTGTTGGATCTTATAAGGTTATAAAGCCCAAGCTCCATCACTACCATAAGTACACCATGGAGTTGTTGGTCTAAATCCCAGAGGTTACCATTTATAAGATTCCCCTAAGAGAGAATGTCATAGCATATGTTTTAGCCAAGCTTGCCAAGGAGTTGGCATGTTCGGAGGATGAGTCCATATAAATAAAGGTCCAAAATAGACAAGTCTTATCCCTTATTGATATTGAATTCATCAAAAACTACTCTCTTAAAGGGGATGTTGCCATTGCCAAGAAGGATGAGGAGTTAGATTGAAGGCAACCATTCATGGATTACCTAAATAAAGACAAACTACCTAAAGAGAAGTCCAAAGCCCATCAGATGAAGCATAGAGCACTTTTCTATGCTCTTATAGATGGTGTCTTGTACTAGCGATCTTTCGATTATAAGTTGTTACATTATTTAGACAATCATGAAGCCCATAAGATAATGAACGAGGTACATTCAAGATTATGTAGAGCCAACCAATCCAGTCCCAAGATGAAAGCCAAGATCAAGAGACTAGGATACTACTGGCCACTGATAATTAAAGATTGCATGGATACGGCTAGGAGATGCCACCAATGTCAAATACACAGTGTGGTCCTACACCAACCACCCAACATTCTACATCCTACATTTGCCTCATGGCCATTCGAGTGTTGGGAAATGTGGGTAATAGTCATTGATTCTCCTTCTTCCGAGGGTCATCAGTTCATCTTAGCTACTACTGACTACTTTTCTAAATGGGCAAAGGTGATTCTACTTAGAGAGGTCACAATTCAGCATGTTCTACATTTTTTGAGGAACCATATTGTATATTGGTTGAGTGCGATGATTATATTTGATAATGGTATTGCATTCAAGAGCAGATCAACAACTTTTCGGTGACAACATAAATTAGAGATATTCTACCATCAACTATCGAGGGTAAAGGCTTGAAGCCTTCAACAAAACTCTCATATGAATACTAAAGAAGACACTCATAACAATAGCGATAGTGGCATGAGTAGTTGAAGCTTTGGCACCACATATAGAACTCCAACTCAATCTACTCATTTCTCCTTAGTGTATGGGTCTGAAGCTATTCTACCATTAGAAGTCCAACTCTCATCACTAAGGATAGCTATGGGTAGCAAGATCATAATAGAGCAGAATGCCAAGTTGCGGTTAGAAGAGCTCGAAGGTTTGGAAGAGAGACACCTACGGGCATGCCAAAACCTCATGTTGTACAAAGCTAGAATGATTTAAGCTCACAATAAGTTGGTTCATCCTAGAGCTTTTCAAGTAAGATAGCTTATTTTTTTTGTCTAAGGAGCGATTATTTCCCATCATTAAGATGGGAGGCATGTTTGAACCCACTTGGGAAGACCCTTTTGCCATAGAAGGCCTACCAAGGAGGATCTTATCACTTATTAATCATAAGGGGAGCATCAATTCTTTCAATCAATGGGCTCAACTTAAATAAATATTATAAATCATGTTTCAAAATAATTATCATCTAGAAAATTCCATTTTGAATTCAATCTCTTCATGTTGAAAGTATTCTTTTATGAATTGTGATGTGTTTATGGTAGGTGTAAGGAACCTAAGTGGCATCCTATCCTTCATCGACAAAACACAAATATAAACTACACACAAACATATAAAACAAATACATATCTTTTATCTCGGGCTACTGGTTGAGATAATGCCCCAACGGCACTCACTTCGGTAGCTTCAGGTGGTGACATGCTACCTACTAGTGTGTCACCCAGTGGTTGTTCTTCTTTGGATGTAAGTCTACTATAATTTCCTTCCTTACTTGGCCACTACACCGATGAGTGCCTTGTTAGTTTTGGTACTTCTAGGTGTAAGCTACCTCATGTTGGCTTTGTTTAAGATGATGTGAGTCTTCTATGCTTTCTTCTTGGATTACCTTCATGCATTGGGGTCAAGTATATTTGAGGTTTAGGATAAGTCCCTTAGTGGCTCCTTCCTCATCTGCTTCAAGTGCAGGTCCTTCTTCCTCGGGGCTCTCACTTAGTAGTCCTCTAGGTCGTAGCATCGTCCCATCGATAGACTATCCGATGATCAGTTCTACTTGGAAAGTTGTAAGCTACTTTCTTTCCAAATTGATCATTGCACCGACACCTTAGGTTGGTTAGTTCTCACTGTGCTAATGGATACACCACTCATGATGAAGGATAAACCTTAGGTTGGTTGGTTCTCGCACCTTAGGATACACCACTCATGGCAGATGTAAGTCTGTTATGCTTTTTCCTTGAGTTGGCCACCGTACACTTATAGGCTTTCTTTTCCATGGCTCAGGATAATGCCCCTAGCACCACCTCCCATGTGGGAACTACATTTCGCTCACATCCTTTGCGACCCCATTTAGACACTACCAAGGTTACTAATAGATTTGATAGTTCCCTTTCTAGTAACCACCCACGTGGTTGGAAAATCCATCTTGTGGATGTATGATTCTCTTGGTCTAGTAAATGAGATAGGTCAAGTTTGCATAGCCCTCAGTGTGGTCTCGCACCAATAGGGTCCACAAACATAAATAATATATATATATATTCACTTATGGTTTAAGAGGACACCCTAGCATACTTTTTCCCAAGCATGTATCCTATCTTTAGGGTAGTGTCGAAAACTCCCTATAGGAATCAAGTGACTACTTTTGAGTTGATATAAGTCCCAATGACATTCACTTTCTCCCTCGGGTTTGATTTGTTTGCTACCAATAGGTCACCCTAGCAGTTGTTCCCTGCATTAGAAGATGTAAGTCTTCTATGCCTTCTTCTTCTTAACAACTTTCACATCAAAGACAACCCCTTAGGTTGGATAGCTTTACCCATGATAGACTATCCCTTTGGATTGTAAATCGAGATAGGACAAGTATAAAGCCCCTTCTGTGGTCCATTGCACACATGGTCCATAAATTAAATCTATCAAATTTGATTAAGCTCACATCTCTAGCGGATATGCCCTCAATTTGAAATCAAACTAAACCAATCTAACCATATCAAGTCACAAAAAATTAAGATAAAATTAATCCTAACTACTTTTGAGTTGACCTAAGTCCCCAACAGAATTCACTCAATAGTCACCCTAGGTTAGGTTTGATTTCTTATGCATCCAACAAATCACCCCAGTGGTTGTTTCTTGCTTTGGAAGATGTAAGTATGATATGCCTTCTTCTTAGCAAAGTCATTGCACACCGAAAGGGAACCCCTTAGGTTAGCTAGCTCTACCCCACAGCAGGTAGACTATCCCTTTGGATTTGTAAACCTGAGCTTTGTCAAGACTGATATAGCCCCTTCTTAGTGGGTCCATCATACACCGACAGGGTCCATACATTAACTCAGATTAAATTAAACCCAATCTAATTTTCCCTAATGGAGTTAAATCACACCCTTCTCCCAAGTGGAGCCCAAATCATATATAAATAAGTCAACAAAATGAAATTCAAAACCAACCTTTTGGAGCCAAATTAAACCAACTCCTCCATTATAGTCTAAATCGAAGAAATCCAACCAAACTCTTATCCACAGCAGATACATACCTAAACAAATATATGAAATCAAACTCAAATCCCAATCCCCAGTGGATAGCCCGAACCTGCTTTGCTAGTGGAAGGTTCATATACCTGATTCCCAGTGGACTTGAGCCCATATCTTTAGCAGATATGCCTCCCAATCAATTAAAATAAAATAAATTAAAGTCAATTAAATCTTAATCTTTGGAGGAATATAGATTCTTATCCCAGCTTCTTCTTTCCTTAAATCATATAATCAAATCAAATTCAAACCTTATCCCATAGATTTTCTTCTTATGCCTAGACATAGACCCTCACATGTCATGTCCAATGCATGTGTGATCCCCTAAGATCTCATTCCATGTCCTTGTCATCAAATTCTCATCAAATCTTATTTCTTCTCATATGCACACCTTTAATATTTCAACCAAAAGCCTAACATTATATTCGTTCAAATTACATCATCTTAACATTGTAATAAACATTTTATAATTTATGATGGTGCAAGCTCAAACTAACTACACAATATCACACTAAACATATTATAGGGTGAATTAACACACTATATTATATTATAATATATGATGTTATATTATAATTTGCTGTAATATAATATATTGTCTAACATTACACCTCATTAGAATCACTTAAAAGGAACAAATAACAAAAAATTTTCAAAATATGAATAATGCTCATTTTGGATGTAAAATTATTATTTTTTTATTAGAAATGGTACAAAATAGCATAATTTTGGTGTTTCTTCTTAGTGTGTTCCATGAATTTGGCCAAATTCTTCCATCTCAACCTTCAAATCAACATTTTGTGAGTTTTGAGCAATGTATTATAACAAAAGTTAAACATACTAAAATGTACAATAACATTTAGTAACACACCACCACATTCATATATATATGTGAAGTTATATTGTTATGTACATTATATTTAATATGCTTTTTATATAATATATTACTTACATTAAACCTTAAAATGAATCAAGTTTAAGCAAAAAAATTATAAAATTTGGTTGAAAAATGAACATTTATTTTGGATGCAAAATTCCATTCTTTTGATTAAATGACACACCATAGCACACCTAAATGATATTTTATACAAACTAAAACAATAGTAATACTACAATAGTATACTATGTAATGAATGATACTTTATATGATATGACATCTGTTATAATACACTATAACATATTTTATTATATTATATTTCATATCACATCACAAGGGATTTCTTAAGATAAAAAAATCATAAAATTAGTCTAAAATAAAAATTATAAATTTTAGTCATATCACTTACATATTTTAAATTGAAATAATATATTATGATGCCATGCTCTACTATATAAATTTGGCCAAATTCCACCATTTTAACTAAATCAACATTTATAAATAATGCTTGTGTAGGCTCATGTATGATTGTAAAATGCTAAAGAAGTTAAAATGCAACAATATATTATGATATATGATGTTATACTATGCTACAACATATAATATTTATTTTGAACATAAAATCTTATTTTTAGACTACAAGTGTGTAACACACCTTTGGTACTACACCCTAATTCCCATTTCAAATTTAACAAATTTCATCATCTGATTTATTAAATTAATATTTTTTATGATTTATATTAATATAGACTATAGGGCATAATACCATAATATACCAAAACATTTCAAAACATCTTATAACATCCAAAAACACATCACTACATGCTCAAATATATGATGCTACATTATACTATAATATCATATTATAATATGATTTAGGGTTAGGGTTTAGGGTATTCAAATCTCTAATAGTCAAGGGAAAGTCTCTTGAAGACATTTTCTTTAGCTACCATAACTATGTTAGGATTAGGCCATTCTTTAGATCTACTTTCAATGACATCTTTATTGAAGGCCTAGTGTTAGGGTTAAGGGTTAGTTTAGGGTTTAAGGTTAGTTTAAGGTTTAGGGTTTAGGGTTTAGGGTTTGGTGTTTAGGGTTTAGGGTTTAGGGTTGTAGGTTTTAGGGTTTAAAATTTATGGCTTTAGGGTTTAGGGTTTAGGGTTTAGGGTTTAGGGTTTAGGGTTTTAGGGTTTAGGGTTTATGGTTTAGTGTTTAAGGTTTATAATTTAGGATTTATAATTTATGGTTTAGGGTTTATTATTTAGGGTTTAGGGTTTTTAGGGTTTAGAGTTAAGGGTTTAGGGTTTAGGGTTTAAGTTTTAGTTTAGGGTTTAGTATTTAAAGTTTTTTTTAACAGAGAACAAAATCAGATTCAACATTCTTTCTTTTCGATTTCATTAAACAAGTAGCACACCAAGTTTTCTAAGACACAAGCGATGACATAGATAAAAAATGCACACCCATGGAGAAAATCAATAACTCTAGATTAGTAGAACTATCTCTACAATAAAGACATAGTTCCATAAGTAGCAGATTGGATCGACCGTTCTTCAATTTCTCTAATTTCCATCAGAACTAGCCCCGCCTCTCGAGTAGCAGGATCTGCCATCATATCCTCGATCACTCCCTCTGCCACCACCACAGCTATAACCACCATCGCTTCTCCCACCTTCGTAACCACCACTACTCCGATCACCACCTCCATATCCACTAACACCTCCGGATCCCCACTATTGCGATACTCACCTAAGGTTTAGTTTAGGTTTGGGGTTTGGGGTTTAAGGATTAAGGTTGTAAGTTTTAGGGTTTACGATTTAGGGTTTAGGGTTTTAGGTTTTATGGTTTAGGGTTTAGGATTTAGGGTTGAGGGTTTTATGGTTTAGGGTTAAGTGTTTAGCATTTAGGGTCTATGGTTTAGAGTTTTAGGGTTTAGGGTTTTGGGTTTAGGGTTTAGGGATGTAGGTTTAGTGTTTAGGGTTAGTTTTTGGGTTTAAGGTTTAAGGTTTAGTGTTTAGGATTTAGGGTTTAGGTTTTAAAATTAAGTAAACCAATAACTTTAGTTTATTTAGTTTATTTTTAATTTTTTAGTTTATTTTTTTATTTTTATTTGTTTAGTTTTTTATTTTAGGTTTATTTATTTTAGTTTAGGATTTTATTTTAATTTATTTTAGGTTTAGGTTTATTTAGTTGAGTTTTACTTTTTTTATTTTTTTTTTAGGTTTAGGTTTTTATTTTTGTTTAGGTTTTATTTTATTTTTTTAGGTTTAGGTTTATGTTTTTATTTTAGGTTTATTTTAGGTTTAATTTTTTAGTTTAGGTTTAGGTTTATTTTTAGGTTATTTTCTTTTATTTAGTTTAAGTTTAGGTTGAGGTTTAGGTTTTATTTATTTTAGTTTAGTTTATTTTAGTTTAGGTATCGATTTATTTTATTTTTATTTTAGGTTTAGGTTTAATTTTTTATTTATTTTTAGGATTTTTTTTATTTTATTTTTATTTTATTTTATTTTTATTTTTTAGGTTTAGTTTTTTTTTATTAGGTTTTTTATGTTTTAGTTTAGTTTAAGTTTTTATTTAATTTATTTTGATTTAGTTTTTATTTTTTATTTGATTTTCTTTTTAGCTTTAGGTTTAGGTTTCAATTTTAGTTTATGTTTTTATTTTATTTTATTTTTTATTTTATTTTGGTTTAGATTTATTTATTTATTTTATTTTTAGGTTTTATTTAGTTTAGGTTTAGGTTTTTAACTTTTTAAAGTTTATGGTTTAGGGTTAGTTTAGGGTTTAGGGTTTAGGGTTTAGGGTTTAGGGTTTAGTGTTTAGGGTTTAGGGTTTAGGTTTTAGGTTTAGGGTTTCAGTTTTAATTTAGGGTTTAAGGTTTTTTTTTAACAGAGAACAAATTCAGATTCAATATTTCTTCTTATCAATTTCATCAACCAAGTAGCACCCTAGGTTTTCTAAGACCCAAATGGTGGCATAGATAAAAAATGAGCACCCATAGAGCAAATTGAAATCCCTAGATAAGTAGAACCATATATAAAGTAAAGACTCTATTCCATAAGCAGTAGATCGGATCAACCGTTTTTCAATTTCTCTAGTTCCCATCAGAACCACCTTCATCTCTTGAGTAGCGGGATCCACCATCATATCCCTGATCTCTCCCTCCGCTACCACCATGGTTATAACCTCCATCGTTCCTCCTGCCACCATAACCACCACTTACTCGACCACCTCCATATCCACCAACATCTTATTGAGCCTAGTTGTAGTGTTCCTACAAGGTTACTATTCTAGGGTTTAGGGTTAGTTTAGTTTTGTTTAGTTTTTTAGTTTAAGGTTTATAATTTTATTTTTTAGGGTTTAGATATAGGTATTTTTAGTTTATTTATTTTTTATTTATTTTTAGGTTTAGGTTTTTATTTAGTTTTTATTTTATTATATTTTAGGTTTTTATTATTTTTATTTTATGTTTAGTTTTTATTTTATTTAGGTTTTTTATTTTTAGGTTTATTTTATTTTTTAGTTTAGTTTAGGTTTTTATTTATTTTATTTTAGTTTAGTTTCTATTTTATGTTTAGGTTTAGGTTTAGGATTATGTTTTAGTTTATGATTTTATTTATTTTATTTGTTTATTTTATTTAGGTTTAGGTTATTTTATTTATTTTATTTTTAAGTTTTATTTAGTTTAGGTTTAGGTTTTTAGGTTTTTAGGTTTTTAGGGTTTAGGGTTAAGGGTTTAGGATTTTGGGTTTATGGTTTAGGGTTTAGGGTTTAGGGTTTTTGGGTTTAGGGTTTAGGGTTTTGGGTTTTGGGTTTAGGTTTTTATAGGGTTTAGGGTTTTATGTTTAGGGTTTAGGTTTAGGGTTTTTTTTAAGGTTTAGGGTTTAGGATTTAGATTAGGTTTAGGTTTTAGGTTGATTTAGGGTTTAGGGTTAGGGTTTTTTTATTTATTTATTTATTTTAATTTTTTATAAATTAAGTAAACTCATACATTTAGATTTATTTTATTGATTTTAGATTATTTTATTTTATTTTATTTATGTTTTTGTTTTAATTTTTATTTAGTTTAGTTTATTTATTTTAGGTTTATTTATTATAGTTTAGGTTTTTTTATTTTAGTTTTTTTTTTAGGTTTAGGTTTAGGTTTTGGTTTATTTTTTAGTTTAGTTTTATTTTATTTTTTTAAGTTTATTTATTTTTTATTTTAGTTTTAGGTTTAGGTTTTATTTTTTATTTTTAGTTTAGGTTTATGTTTTAATTTATTTTTTTTTAGGTTTAGGGTTTAGGTTTTTATTTTAGGTTTAGCTTTACTTTTAGTTTATGTTATTTTATTAAGGGTTTAGGTTTATGTTTAGGTTTAGTTTATTTTAGATTTAAGTTTAGATTTTATTTATTTTAGTTTGGTTTATTTTAGTTTAGATTTATGTTTATTTTAATTTTATTTTAGGTTTAGGGTTTTTTTTAGTTTAGGGTTTAGGTTTTTAATTATTTTATTTTTAGGTTTTATTTTTAACTTTATTTTTTAGGTCTAGATTTTTTATTTAGTTCTTTTTTATTTTTATTTTATTTAGGTTTTTTTATTTTTTAGTTTACTTTAGGTTTTATTTATTTATTTTAATTTAATTTTTGTTATTTTATTTTTATTTAAATTTAGTTTAGGTTTATGTTTTAATTTACATTTTTATTTTATTTTATTTATTTTATTTTATTTTGGTTTAAGTTTCTTTATTTATTTTATTTTTTGATTTTATTTAGTTAAGGTTTATGTTTTTAGCCTTTTAGGGCTTAGGGTTTAGGGTTAGTTGAGGGTTTAGGGTATAAGGTTTGGGATTTAGGGTTTAGGGTTTAGGGTTTAGGTTAGGTTTAGGGTTTAGGGTTTATTTTAGTTTAGGGTGTAGGGTTTAGTTTAGGGTTTAAGGTTTTAGTGTTTAGTTTAAAGTTTAGGTTTAGGTTTTAGGTATATGGTTCTAGTTTTAGTTAGGATTTAGGGGTTTTGGTTTTTGGTTTTTTTATAGAGAATAAATTTATTAGCGTTTCTTCTTTTTTTTATCAACCAAGTAACACAACAAGTTTTCTAAGACACAAGCGATGACATAGATAAAAATTAGCGCATAGAAAATCAAAACCCTAGATAACTATCTCTATTATAAAGACATTGTTCCATAAACATGCATGTCATTCTTATTTCTCTATTTTATCTTTAGCGAGATCCACCATTTTATCCCGATCTTACCACCACTAGGTTCTCGGTCCCCCACCTCCATAACCACCATTGCTCGACCACCACCTTATATCCACCTATCCCACTTTAGGTTTAGGTTTATTATGTCTAGGATTTAGGTTTATTTTAATTTATTTAGTTATTTTAGGTTTAGGTTTTTTAGGGTTTATTTTGGGGTTTAGGGTTGGGGTTTAGGGTTTAGGGTGTAGGGTTTAGTGTATGATTTAGTTTTGATTTAGGGTTTTAGGTTAATGCTTTTTTAGGGTTTAGGTTTAAGATTAGGGTTTAGGAGTTTAGGGTTAGGGTTTAGGTTTAGTGTTTGGTTTTAGGTTTAACTTTAGGTTTTGGTTTTGAGGTTTAGGTGTAGGTTTAAGGGTTTAGGGTTTGTTTAGGGTTTAGGTTTAGTCTTTAGGGTTAAGTGTTTTAGGGTTTAGGGTTTAATTAGTTTATGGTTTAGGAGGATTTTAGGTTTAGGGTTTAGGGGTTTAGGGTTTTTTTATTTAGGGTTTAAGATTTAGGTTTAGGTTTATTTAGGTTTGGTTGTTTAGGATTTATTATTTTAATTAAATGGTAGTATATGTTCATTCTTATGTTAAATTTGGCCAAATCCATCATATTTTATCAGTTTTTTATGAATTATACTAGTACAAACTCTACAACATTATACTATAATAAACTAAAATATGCTAAACAAGGTAGTAATACACAATTATCTTTATAATGATGCTTCACTATGTTATGGTTATACTATATTTATATATATATTATATTTCATATCACATCACAAGTTTCTTAAGATATTTCTATATAAAACTTATAGTTGTATCACTTATTTTTAAATTGATAATATATTATGATGTCTCTAGTATATTTGGCCAAATTATTTTAAAATCTAAATCAACATTTTTATAAATAATGCTAGTGTGCATGGTTACTAAATGAATTTAAAATGGTTATATTATGATATGCTATATACTATATTTCAACATATATTTATTTTGAGCATAAAATTTTACTTTTACTACAAATTCTTTGGTACTTATTACTTCAAATTTAACAAATTTCATCATTTAATTTATTAAATCAATTTTTTATGATTTATATTAATATAGATATAGGTTTTATATATACATTTAAATACATTAACATCCAAAACATCACTACATGCTTATGATGCTACATTACATTATGGTATTATAATATGATTTAGGGTTAGATTTAGGTATTCAAATCTTAGTGAATGTCTCTTAGACATTTTCTTTATAACTATGTTAAGGTATTCTTTAGATCTATTATGATATCTTTATTCAATGTTTAGGGTTTAGGGTTTAGGGTTTATTAAGGCTTAGGGCTTAGGGTTTAGTGTTTGGAGTTTAGGGTTTATGGTTTTAGGGTTGTATGTTTTAGTGTTTAGGGTTTATGGCTTTAGGTTTAGGGTTTGGGTTTAGGGTTTAGGTTTAGGGTTTAGGGTTTAGGGTTTAGTGTTTAGGGTTCAGGGTTTTTAGGTTTAGCATTTAGGGTTTAGGGTTTAGGGTTCAGGGTTTATGTTTTGGTTTTTTTATGTTTAGTTTAAGTTTTAGTTTAGGGTTTAGGGTTTAAGGTTTTCTTTTAATAGAGAACAATTATTCAAATTTCTTGATTTCATCAATCAAATAGCACCACATTTTAAGTCACATGCCATAGATAAATGAGCACCCAAAGAGCAAATCAAAAACTTTAGATAAGTAGAATTATCTTATAAAGACACAGTTTTGAATCATTTTAGTAGATCTACCATCATATCCTATCTTCACCACCTTGTAACCTCCTATCCTTATATTTGCTCTACCACCACCTCCATATATAGCACCTAGATCCATAAGTAGTAGATCATATTGGAAAATTTTTTTATTTTTTTATTTTATTTTTTATTTTTTGGTTTAGGTTTAGGTTTTTTATTTTTAGGTTTTTTTATATTATATTATTTTTTTTTATTTTATTTAGGTTTTTGGTTTATTTATTTATGTTTTTAGAGGTTTATTTAGTTTAGGTTTAGGTTTTTAAGTTATTAGGGTTTAAGGTATATGGTTTAGTGTTTAGGGTTTTGTATTTTAGGGTTTAGGATTTTAGGGTTTAAGGTTTAGGTTTATGGTTTAGGGTTTGGGTTTAAGTTTAGGTTTAGGTTTAGGGTTTAGTTTTTTAGGTTTAAGTTTAGGGTTTAGGGTTTAGGGTTTTTAGGGTTTAGAGGTTAGGGTCTAGGGTTTAGGTTTTAGATGTTTATGGTTTAGGGTTTAGGGTTTAGGGTTTAGGGTTAGGTTTAGGGTTTAGGGTTTTTTTTAGGGAGGGTTTTGGGTTTAGGTTTAGGGTTAGTTTTAGGTTTAGAGTTTAGTTTTAGGTTTTGGTTAGGGTTTAGGTTTAGGGTTTTTTAAAGTTTAGAGGTTTAGGTTTATTTAGTTTATTATTTATTTATTTTAGTTTATTTTATTTTTAATTTTTTATTTAGGTTTATTTTCATTTTATTTAGTTAATTTATTTATTTTAGGTTTATTTAATTTAGTATTTTTTATTTTAGTTTATTTTTTAGGTTTAGGTTTATGCTATTTTTTAGTTTAGCTTTTTTTTTTTTTAGGTTTAGGTTTATTTTTTATTTTATAGGTTTAAGTTTATTTTTATTTTAGGTTTAAGGTTTTATTTTAGTTTAGGATTAGGTTTCTTTAGTTTATCTTATTTTATTTAGTTTAGGGTTTAGGTTTAGTTTATTTTAGCTTAGGTTTAGGTTTTCTTATTTTTTTTTAGGTTTAGGTTTATTTTTTGTTTATTTTAGGTTTAGGTTTTTTTTTAGTTTGATTAGGTTTATGTTTTATTTATTTTTTAGGTTTTATTTTTTAGGTTTATTTTTTTTAGGTTTAGTTTTATTTTAATTTTATTTATTTTATTTTAAGTTTATTTCATTTTATTTTACATTTAGTTTTATTTTAAGGTTTTATTCTTAAGTTTAATTTATTTTTGTTTAGTTTAAGTTTTCTTTATTTTATTTTTAGGATTTTATTTTCTTTTTTTTTAGGTTTAGGTTTAGGTTTTAGTTTAGGTTTTATTTATTTTTATTTAGGTTTTTTTTTTTTAGGTTTAGTTTATTTATTTTATTTTAGATTTAGGTTTATGCTTTAGGCTTTAGGATTTAGGGTTTAGGTTTAGTGTTTAGGGTTTAGGATTTTGTTTAAGCTTTAGGGTTAGTTCTGGTTTAGGGTTTATGGTTTTAGTGTTTATGATTTAGGGTTTTAAGGTTTAGGGTTTAGGGTTTAGGGTTTAGTTTAGAGATTTAGGGTTAGGGTTTTGGGTTTAGGTTTAGGGTTTTAGTTTAGGTTTAGGTTTAGGGTTTAGGTTTTAGGTTTAGGGTTTAGGGTTTAGGGTTTAGGATTAGTAATTTATTTATGGTTTAAGGCTTAGCTTATGTTAATTTAAAATTATTTAGGTTTATTTATTTATTTATTTTATTATTTTAGTTTATTTTTAATTTTATTTAGGTTTATTTTTTATTTTAGTTAGTTTGGTTAATTTATTTAAGTTTATTTAATTTAGTTTAGGTTCTTTATTTTAGTTTATTTTTTAAGTTTAGGTTTTTTGATTTATGTTTACTTTTTTAGTTTAGTTTTATTTTTTATTTTATTTTTTAGGTTTAGGTTTTATGTTTTATTTTAGGTTTAGGTTTTATTTTATTTTTTTTAGGTTTAGGTTTAGGTTTTTATTTTAGGTTTATATTTAGGTTTTATTTTAATTTAGGTTTAGGTTTATTTTTAGTTTATTTTATTTTATATAGTTTAGGAATTAGGTTTAGCTTATTTTATGTTTAGCTTTAGGTTTTATTTATTTTAATTTAGGTATAGGTTTATTTTATTTTGTTTATTTTAGGTTTAGGTTTTTTTTTGGTTTAGTGCTTAGGTTTTATTTTTTATTTATTTTTAGGTTTATTTCTTAGGTTTAGGTTTTAATTTAGTTTTAATTTAATTTTATTTTAGTTTTATTTTAGGTTTATTTAATTTTTATTTTAAGTTTAGTTTTTATTTTAATTAGGTTTTTTATTTTTAGGTTTATTATATTTTTTAGTTTAGTTTTTATTTATTTTCTTTTAGTATAGTTTCTATTTTTTATTTTATTTTATTTGTAGGTTTAAGTTTATGTTTTTCTTTTATTTTTTATTCAGGTTTATGTTTTTTTTCTAAGATTTTATTTAGTTTAGGTTTAGGTTTTTATGTTTTTAGGGTTTAAAGTTAAAGCTTTAGGGTTTATGGTTTCGGGTTTGGGGTTTAGGGTTTAAAGTTGTAGATTTTAGGGATTAGGGTTAAGGGTTTAGTGTTTAGGGTTTATGATTTAGGATTTTACGGTTTAGTTTTTAGGGTTTAGGGTTTAGGGTTTAGGGTTTAGGGTTTAGGGTTTAGGGTTTAGGGTTTACAATTTAGGGTTTAGGGTTTACTTTTTAGTGGTTTATTTAAGGTTTAGGTTTTTATATTTTAGGTTTAGGTTTTATATTTTTATTTATGTTTATTTTTTTATTTAGTTTAGTTTTATATTTTAGTTTAGGTTTTATTTTAGTTAATTTTTTTAGGTTTAGGTTTAGTTTATTTTTTTAGTTAGGTTTATTTTTTTTTTATTTTTTTTTAGGTTTAGGTTTTATATTTTATTTTTATTTTTAGGATTCGATTTAGGTTTTTATATTATTTTTTTAGGTTTAGGTTTTAGGTTTTTATTTTAGGTTTATTTTTAGGTTTTATTTTTTTAGTTTAGGTTTAGGTATATTTTTTATTTATTTTATTATATTTATTTAGGGTTTAGGTTTAGTTTATTTTAGGATTAGGTTTTGGTTTTATTTATTTTGGTTTAGTTTATTTTAGTTTAGGTTTCAATTTGTTTTATTTTTATTTTAGGTTTAGGTTTTTCTTTAGCTTAGGGTTTAGGGTTTAGGGTTTAGGGTTTATGGTTTAGGGTGAGGCTTTTTTATTTTAATTTTTTATTTTCTTTTTTGGGTTAATGATTTTGGTTTTAGGTTTAAGGTTCAGGTTATAGTTTAGGGTTTTGGGTTTTTGGTTTTTTTTAATAGAGAAGAAATTCAGATTCAACATTTCTTCTATTTGATTTCATCGACCAACTAAGTTTTTATGATTTTAGCGATGACATAGGTATGAGATGCATATCAAATATAAAACACTAGAAAACTAGAATCATCTATCTTTATTTTAGTAGTAGATATCAGTTCTTCAATTTCTTTAGTTTAGAACCATCTCGGTAGGATCCACCATCATTTAATTTGTCCCTCCACCACCATTTTACCTCTCCATAATTTACCATCTCCATATCCACAGTCCAAATTAATAATTTTTGACTCCATTTTATCTGGTAGAGTTTTGATGTTTTTTAGATTAGCCCATTCTTGGGGTTTAGCTTTAGTTTAGGTTTATTAGGTTGGGTTTAAGATTATTTTTAATTTATTTAGTTACTTTAGGCTTAGGTTTAGGGTTTGGGTTTAGGATTTATGGTTTAGGGTTAGGGTTTAGGTTTAGGTTTTAGTTTATGCTTTTAGGTTTAGGTTTAGGGTTTAGGAGGGTTTAGGGTTTAGCATTTAGGTTTTAGTTAAGATTTAGGTTTCTTAAAATTAAGTAAACATAGGTTTAGTTTATTTAGTTTATTTTTTTATTATTTATTTTTTATTTTATCAGGTTTATTTTTTTTATTTTATTTAGTTTAGTTTATTTATTTTAATTTATTTATTTTAGTTTAGGTTTTATTTTAGTTTATTTTTTTAGGTTTTTTATTTTTAGTTGAATTTTTTTATTTTATTTTTTATTCTAAGTTTTTTTTTTTAGGGTTTAGGGTTTTAGGTTTAGGTTTATTAGTGTTTATGGTTTATAGTTTAGTGTTTAGTAGGTTTAGGTTTTAGGGTTTAAGGTTTTTTGGGTTTTGGGTTTTAGGTTTTAGGTTTTGTGTTTTGGTTTAGGTTTAGGGTTTAGGGTTTTGGGGTTTAGGGTTTATTTTAGGTTTAGGGTTTTAGTGTTTAGGGTTTAGGGTTTAGTTTTGTTTTAGGTTTATTATTATAGGTTTAGGTTTATGTTTAGGATTTAGGTTTTAGGGTTTTGGGTGAGTTTAGGTAGGTTTAGGGTTTAGTTTAGGGTTTAGGTTTAAGTTTTATTCTTAGATTTAGTTTAGAGTTTAGGGTTTAGGATTTAGGGTTAGGGATCTTTTTTTTAAATTAAGTAAATTGGTAGGTTTATGCTTAGTTATTTTAGTTTACTTTATTTTTTATTATTTTTTAAGTTTATTTTTTTATTTTTATTTAGTTTCATTTATTTGTTTTAGGTTTATTTATTTTAGTTTATTTTTTAGGTTTAGTTTTAGGTTTAGGTTTATTTTTTAGTTGAGTTTTAATTTTATTTTATCTTTTTGGTTTAGATTTTTAGGTTTTTAGGTTTAGGGTTTATGGTTTAGGGTTTAGTTTTTTAGTGTTTAGTATTTTGGGTTATGATTTAGGGTTTAGGGTTTAGTGTTTTTAAGCTTTAAGGCTTAGAGTTTAGGGTTTAGGGTTTAGGTTTTTGGTTTGGGGTTTAGAGTTTTAGGATTTAGGGTTCAGGGTTTAGAGTTTAGGGTTTAGGGTTGTGGGTTGTGGGTTTAGGTTTTTTTTAGTTTAGGGTTTAGTTTAGGTTTTAGGTTTAGGTTTTAGGGTTATGGTTTTGGTTTAGGGCTTAGGTTTAGGTTTTTATTTGTTTTATTTTTCATTTTTTAAAAATTAATTAAACTGGTTGGTTTAGGTTTATTTAGTTTATTTTTTTATTTATTTTAGATAATTTTATTAGTTAATTTTATTTTTATTTAGTTTAGTTTATTTATTTTAGGTTTATTTATTTTAGTTTTTTTTATGTTTAGGTTTAAGTTTATTTTATAAGTTTACTTTTATTTTATTTTATTTTTATGTTTAGGTTTTATTTTTTTATTTTAGGTTTAGGTTTATTTTAGTTTATTTTGGTTTAGGTTTTGTTTTTTATTTTTGGTTTATTTTAGTTATTATTTTTTTAATTAGGTTTAGGTTTATTTTAGTTTATTTTATTTTATTTAGTTTAGGTTTAGGTTTAGCTTAGTTTTTTTAGGTTTAGGTTTTAGGTTTATTTATTTTAGTTTAGTTTATCTTAGTTTAGGTTTAGGTTTATTTTATCATTTAGGTTTAGGTTTTTTTAGTTTAGGGTTTAGGTTTTTTTTATTTATAGGTTTTTTTGGTTTTTTTAGGTTTACGTTTTTATTTGGTGTTTATTTTATTTTTTTTAGGTTTCTTTTTTATTTTAGGTTTAGTTTTTATTTTTTTAGTTAGTTTAGGTTTTATTTATTTAACTTTAGTTTAGTGTTAATTTTTTATTTAATTTTCTTTTTAGGTTTAGGTTTAAGTATATGTTTTTATTTTAGCTTATTTTTCCATTTTATTTTGGTTTAAGAATTTTAATTTATTTTATTTTTTTGGTTTTATTAGTTTAGGTTTATTTATTTAGGATGGTTTTTATTTATTTCTTTTTGTTTTATTTAGGTTTAGGTTTATAGTTTTAGGGTTTATTTAGGGTTAAGGGTTTATTGTTTAGGTTTTAGGTTTAGTTTAGAGATTAGTGTTTAGTTAGTTTAGGTTTTAAAGTTTAGGGTTTGTTTAGGTTTTAGGCTTTAGGGTTTAGGTTTAGGGTTTAGATTTGGGTTTAGGTTTTAGGTTAACTTTGGTTAATGGTTTTATTTAGGTTTAGGTTTAAGTTTTAGGGTTTAGGGTTTATAGTTTAGGGAGTTTAGGTTTAGGGTTTATTTTAAGTTTAGGTTTATGTTTAGGGTTAGTAGTTAGGGTTTAGGTATAGTTTAGGTTTCTTTAATTTAGTTTAGGTTAGGGTTTATTTAGGTTTAGTGTTTTAGTTTAGGTTAGTTTAGTTTTGTGTTTTTTTTAGGTTTAGTTTAGGGTTGAAGGTTGAGTTTATGTTTTAGGTTTAGGGTTAGTTTTAGGGCTTAGGGTTTTGGGTTTAGGGTTTAGGATTTAGGGTTTAAGGTTTAGATTTTTTTTTTTAAAATTAGGTAAATCTGCAGGTTTAGGTTTTTCTTTGTTTATTTTGTTTATTTTTATTTAGGTTTATTTTTTATTTTTATTTAGCTTATTTTTTTTATTTTAGGTTTAATTATTTTAGTTTAGGTTTTTTATTTTAGTTTATTTTTTCAGCATAGGTTTAGGTTTATTTTTATGTTTACTTTTAATTTTTGTTTTATTTTTATTTTATTTTTTAGGTTTAGGTTTTATTTTTTATTTTTAAGTTTAAGTTTAGTTTTTTATTTTTATTTTTTTGTTGGTTTAGGCTTTAGGTTTTTCTTTTATGTTTATTTTTATGTTTTATTTTTTAGAATATATTTAGGTTTATTTTTAGTTTTATTTTATTTTATTTAGTTTAGGGTTTAGGTTTAGTTTATTTTAGGTTTAGGTTTAGGTTTTATTTATTTTAGTTTAGTTTATTTTAGTTTTGGTTTAGATTTATTTTATCTTATTTATTTTAGGTTTAGGTTTTTTTTTTAGTTTAAGGTTTAGGTTTTATTTTTTATTTATTTTTAAGGTTTATATTTTAGGTTTAGGTTTTATTTTATTTTATTTTATTTTTAGGTTTATTTTATTTTATTTTCATTTAGTTTTTCTTTTATTTCAATTTTATTTTAGGTTTATTTTATTTTTTTAGGTTTTTATTTTATTTTAGTTTATTTTTTTGTTCTTATTTTATTTTACTTTTAGGTGTCGGTTTATGTTTAGGTTTATATTTTAGTTTAGGTTTTTAATTTATTTTATTTTATTTAGGTTTTGGTTTATTTATTTATTTATTTTATTTTTAGGTTTTATTTAGTTTTGGTTTAGGTTTTTAGATTTTTAGGGTTTGGGAATTAGGTTTAGGTTTAGGGTTTAGGGTTTAATTTAGGTTTAGTTGAAGGTTTAGGGTTTGTATGTAGGTTAGGGTTTAGTTAGTAGGTTAGGGTTTAGGGTTTAGGTTTTTAGGGTTTAGGTTTAGGGTTTTTTTTTTTAGGGTTTAAGGTTTAGGATTTTTTAATAGGTTTCTTATCTTTAGTTTATTTGTTTATTTTTCTTTTATTTTCGTTTATTTTATTTTTATTTTATTTATTTTTTATTTTTATTTTTATTTAGTTATTTATTATTTTAGTTTAGGTTTTTTTAATTTGTTTATTTTTTTGTTTGTTTAGGTTTATGTTTATTTTTTAGTTTAGTTTTATTTTTAGTTTAGTTTTATTTTTATTTTAGGTTTAGGTTTAGATTTTATTTTATTTTTTAAGGTTTAGGCTTTATATTTTTATTTTAGGTTCATTTTTGGGTTTTATTTTGTTAGTTTAGGTTTAGGTTTATTTTTAGTTTATTTTATTTTATTTAGTTTAGAGTTTAGGTTTAGTTTATTTTAGGTTTAGGTTTAGGTTTTATTTATTTTAGTTTAGTTTATTTTAATAGGTTTAGCTTTATTTTATTTTTATTTTAGGTTTAGTTTTATTGGTTTAGGATTTATTTTATTTATTTTAGGTTTATATTTTAGGTTTAGGTTTTATTTAGTTTTTATTTTATTTTAATTTATGTTATTTTATTTTATTTTCATTTAGTTTTTTATTTAGGTTTTATTTTTATTATTTTAGTTTAGTTTAGGTTTTATTTATTTTATTATAGTTTAGTTTTTATTTCTTATTTTATATTATTTTAGGTTTATTTAGTTTTAAGTTTTATATATTTAGGTTTATTTTATTTTTTAGGTTAAGGGAGGTTTAGGGTTTAGGGCTTAGGGTTTGGGTTTAGGGTTTAGGAATTAGGGTTTAGGGTTTAGGTTTTAGGTTTAGGGTTTTAGGGTTTAGGGTTTTGTTTTTTTAGTTTAGGGTTTAGGGTAAGTGGTTTTTTTAATTTTAGGGTTTTAGGTTTAGTGTTTAGGTTTTGGTTAGGGTTGGGTTTTATTTAGGGTTTAGGGTTTTGGTTTTTTTTTAATAGAGAACAAATTCATATTCAACTTTTCTTCTTTTCAATTTCATCAACCAAGTAACACACCAAGTTTTCTAAGACCTTATTAAAATGAGTAATCAAAACCAGAATAGAATTAGTTAGACTTTATATTCTTATTTCTTCCCATCAGTGACCTAGTATTTTTATTTATTTTACCACCACCACTTAGCTCCAGTCCTTATAACCACCATTGCTTTGACCACCACCTCCAAATTACACCTATCCCTCACCATTTATCCTTAATCCATTATCTAGAGCCTAGTTAGGGTGATGTTTTCAAGGTTCTTCTTAATAGGTTTAGGTTTATTAAGATTTAGGTTTAAGTTTACTTTTAAATTTATTTATTGCTTTAGGTTTAGTTTAGGGTTTAGGTTTAAAATTTAGAGTTTAGGTTATTTAGGATTTAGGGTTTAGGTTATGGGTTTAGGGTTTAGGGTTTAGGTTTTAGGGTTTATGCTTTTAGGTTTAGGGTTTAGGTTTGGGGTTAGGGTTTAGGTTTATTTAGGTTTTAGTTTAGGTTTAGTTTAGTTTTAGGGTTTAGAGTTTAGGTTTTTTGTTGATTTAATCTTACAGGTTTAAGGTTTTTTTTAAAATTAAGTAAACTAGTAGGTTTAGGTTTATTTAGTTTTCTTAGTTTATTTTTATTTATTTTAATTTTATTTTTATTTATGTTTATTTTTTATTTTTTTAGTTTATTTAATTTAGGTTTATTTATTTTAATTTTTATTTTAGTTTATTTTAGGTTTAGGTTTATTTTTTTGAGTTTATTTTTTATTTAATTTTTTTTAGTTATGTTTTTAGGTTTTAGCATTTAGGGTTTAGGTTTAGGTTTAATTTTAGGTTTAGGATAGTTTAGGGTTTATAGTTTAGTTTAGGGTTTAGGTTTAGGTTTAGGTTTAGGTTTTAGGGTTTTATTTAGTTTAGTTTAGGTTTAGGTTTAAACTTAGGTTTAGTTTAGGGTTTTAGAGTTTAGTTTTAGTTTAGGTTTATAGTTTTAGTTTAAGTTTATAGTTTAGGGTTTAGGTTTAAGTTTAGGGTTAAGATTTGGGTTAGGGTTTAAGTTTAGGGTTTAGTTTTAGGTTTAGGGTTTAGGGTTTGGTTTAGGGTTTAGTTTAGGTTTAGTTTTAGGATAGTTTAGGATTTTAGGGTTTAGTTTAGGGTTTAGTTTTTTAGTTTAGGGTTTAGGGTTTAGTTTGTTTAGGTTAGGTTAGTGAGTTTAGTGTTTAAGGTTTTGATTTAGGTTTAGTGTTTTCTTTAAATTTTAAACTAGTAGGTTTATTATTTAGTTTATTTAGTCTATTTTTATTTATTTTATTTTATTTAATTTATTTATTTTTTATTTATGTTTTTATTTTTATTTATTTTGTTTTTTATTTTAGTTTAAGTTTTTATTTTAGTTTATTTTTAGGTTTAGGTTTATTTACTTTTTTTTAGTTATTTTTATTTTACTTTTTAGGTTTAGGTTTTATTTTTTATTTTTAGGTTTATGTTCAGGTTTTTATTTTATCTTTCTATGTTTAGGTTTTAGTTTTTTATTTTTTGTTTATTTTTAGTTTATTTTATATTATTTACTTTAAGGTTTCAGTTAAGTTTATTTTAGGTTTAGTTTTTTTTTTAGTTTAGGGTTTAGGTTTTATTTTTTATTTATTTTTCAGTTTTGTTCTTAAGTTCAGGTTTTTATTTTGTTTTTTATTTTATTTAGGGTTTTGTTCCACCATCCAAGATCTTTGATGCACACTTTAGAGGTTTGTTATTTGGAACACCACTCATCTTCTTTTAGTTAGTGTCGTGTTGCATTTGATTGGTGAGCTAGGTTTGATGAAGGCTTTTGTTGAGTTGGAGCACCTCTTCAACAAGAGGTTTGCTCCAACTCAGTAGAGGGTGATTGTAGGCAACCTCATTATAAGGAAACATAAACTCAATGAGTCCCTTGTTGATTACATTCTCAAGTGGCACAACCTACGCATGAAATGTGAACCACATTGAGATTCTTCTCAAGAATATCCATGGCCCGGTCAACTTCATGCTTAAGGGCTTTACCATAAAACATTCAAAAAATTAATCAACAAGGCGGCTAGCCTACAAAAGGAAATAGTTTCCTTTCCAATCATCTAGGCCCAAGCGTAGAAGGTGTTTAAGAAAAGCATGGGAGTTATTATGTGAGGAAGCGACAGAGTTGTATGAGATTAAGAACTTAGCGACCTCCTTTGCCTCCTCTCTTCCACCAGCCATCATTAGCTATCACAATAATCATTTACACCACATGAGCCTACTCGGTATTCATATCCATCACTAGGGTACTTTCCACCCACTCTTGTTGATAGATTGAATAAGCCATATTAGAGGGAGGTAGTTAGGAAAATCTTTAAGAATCTCAAAGAAACCTAACTTTTAGTTACGAGCTTAAGAGGCAGGAAGTGGGCAAAGCGATGATCTTTTTACCAATGTTTGGCCATGACTTAGAGGATTGTATTACTTTTATGGACTAGCTTGAGCGCAGCTATAATTTGAGAGCCATCGTTATCTCTAAAGAATACTTATTAGAACAACCATCCAGTTTTATTAGAGTAATCCTTAGGGATGTATGCAATCCTCTTAAGACCAAAAATGTTAGGATATCTCCCTATCCCAAACCTCTAAGAAGATCATTTCTAAGATCAAGAAGATTTTCTTGTAGGTGCTTGAAGTAGCTCAAACCTCCAACACCAAGGAAGTTTTGCTAGTTACAAAGAACAATTCAAAGAGGGTGACAGCCCAACAGCAGCAGCAGCTCACCATGCTTGCCTAGGATAGTCCAATAGCATAGCCACCATCTGAGTCCAATACTCCCTCCACTATTGTAGCTACCACCTCTTCTACTAGCTCCTATTCTACTGGCAGGAGCATTGTATCTATGGATAAGGGAACTAAATCCCTTACTCCTCTTACTTTACCTGATTTTTATCATGTACCTCCACCCAAAAAGTAATTAATGAAGAAAGATGATTCTACCTATATATTGTCTACTTCTGATGCTCTTAATTTTATTCCTATTGAAAGTTCTCAGAGTCTAAATAAAAATAATAGCTCTAGTAGTTCCAATCCTTTTATTTTTGGTTCATAGTCAGACTATCCTTCTATAAATCAATTGGGTTCACCTCTTGAGATTGACTTGGAGTCAATTAACTCGAGGATCCCATAGGCGTAGGTATGCTAATGAAAGGTAGAACTTTCCACAAGCTCATCATTCCAAGAAGTCACAAGTCAACTACCATGGCAAAATCTACCTCCTAGTAGATAAAAACAAGTCATTGGTTTGAGTGAGCAGAGAGCCTCTCCATAGGATGCTCTATAGGTTTGACCAAGACAGAGTTGATTACAATGTCCTAGCTCACCTTAGAAAGTTTATAGCTAAGTTAAGCATATACGATGCCCTTTTCTTATCCAAAGAGATGAGGATATCTCTAATCAAGGCCTTACTTGATCTAGAGATATGCTTAGCTCAGCTGACCATTACTAAAGAGGAGGCATGCCACTCGAAAGACATCTTAGGAGTTACATTTAACGATGAAGACTTACTTTTAGGGATGGGAGCACTCTTTACAATTGGATGTTGGCGGTCAAGCTATCTAGAGTTGGTTGACCAGTGTAGACATTATGAATCTAAGAACCTTGCCCTGCGGATAACATCTCGAACTCCCAAAAGAAAGGATGTTAGATTCAATGAACAAGGTGAGAGGACCTTATGGTGTTTATTTTGGATGTATAGGGTGGGGGGTACTTTTTGAGGTGATCGGGTACAACATTAAGGTATGATATACTATCTCAAAAGATAGAGGAATTACCCTATAATGGACCTAATCATGTAATAAAGGCACCTTAGTTATGTTGAATCTTCGAATGTACCAAAGATTTTTCTCTACTTTATATGAATGAATCAAATAGGATTTATATTAAACTAGGTTCTTAAGTTTCCTATGGAGGCAAGCCTCCATAGTTAATTACATCTTAGGAAATGAAATTTCTTAAGAATACTCTCGATTAAAGTAAATAATTATCATCTCCAAAGATTTCAATGTTAGACTATCAAAGGATTGGTTGTATTTGAAAATCAATTGGGAAAGTTCAAGGAGAAGACTTATTTTTTGGAATTGAAATAAGTAAGAAATGCTCATGATATTAGGAAGCCTAGTGAGCATTCCAATATATCCTATGGTTGGGCTTTATAATTTTGAAGTTGAGGAGATTTATATGTTTTGAGTTGAAATTTAAATAGATTATTAGGGCTTATATTCCACCAACACAAGGTTGTGGGAATGCTTAAGAGGTGAGGATTTATGCTTATAGATCGAAGAAAATAGCTACCTTGGATCCTAAATATAGGGAGCTTTAGTACAAGCTAAAGCATGACCTAAATCTAAGTGACAGGTGGACATAATTCCCTCCATAAGAGACAATAAATTGTTTGACTTCTAGACTTATAACCTCCTGGACTAGCCGCCAACTAACTCCTACAATTTTAAAACCATGTAGCATGGTCTTATGAGTTACAAGATAACTAGGGTTTTAATTAAATTAGAAAGAGACTAAAGTCCTAAACACACTCCCTAAGAGACTAGTGCATGTATGGTATGAGCATATGACTTAATCTATAGATGCAAAATATTTTTAAATTTTATTTCATTTTAGACACATCATTTTGATAGAGGCTTTAGGATTTCTTATGCCTAAATGCATGATGAAATATGTTTTGGGTTAAATCAGCTAGAAGAAGGTGCTCTCCACCACTAGGGATGCCCTCACAGGTCAAGCATTCATTTATCGTGCAAGGATGTAGATCCTTAATGTTCAAGAGAAAGAATATACATGCGATGTGAAACATAAAACCATATAGCTAAGTGGTTGCTAAATCTTTTAATTTATTTATGTCTTAGGCTTTATCATGAGGTTATAATTTGTTTAAAATTTTTTGTTATGAGTGATTAGTTTGGTAGAAAAGTTGTTTTTTTCCTAAGAACTAATAATGTGTCCAAGCCACATTAAATCATCAATCATTTAAGAAACTATGTAAAGCATGACTTCCTAATGCACAATGTAAACATAACATCAAATAATTATATAAACTATCATAAAAGAATTAAGGGTTGGTGCGGTCGAGTACCTCCGTACAACCTTAAGAGAGAAAATATGGGTAGCTGAGCTCTACCTTTATACAACCTGGAATATGAAAGAATAATTATAATTGTATTAAATTCTATGGGGGTCTTCTTTTTTCATACCATTTATGATTTGGTTCATTCTTTGAATTGGATGGCGCTTGCTTCAAAAGCATCACAGGGTACCCTAGGACAAAGCCTTCTAGCCATTGCTCATCCTAATCTCCCATAGAACTGATCATAATTCCAATTGCAAAAATTACATTTTTATGGGAAATATAAATCTAACTACATCTAGAAAATAGAGGTTAGCTAAATATACATATAATCCCAAGCAGTTGTATTTATAATTTGGACTTAGCACCATACACATGGGTAACTAAGACCACCTATCTTAACTTGGATTATGCTTAAAGATTTAAGCAACCTACAAAAAGAGCATTCACATTTATTTTTAAGCAACCCTTAAGCATAATCTCCTGCAAAACATATGATTAGGATAATATTGGTATATCATCCAGTCTAAGAAGCATACACCCTAACATCCAATCTAAAACAATACATCATAAAACAAAACACGAGGAAAGGGAACTCAACATTCATCACTTAAGCTATAAGCACATGCATTTTTTATGTATTTATAACTAGCATTATAACACATGCTATTATTCATTTATAAGCTTTTGAAAAAAATTATTTGGATTTAATAGTGATAATAGCCACACATATATTAAATTAAATCAACACATGCAAGCTTACATAAATGAAATCCATTTTATTTTACTTGATTTTGAAAAGATGGATGCATGAATTCAAATGACATACCAAATTTAACATGATTGGAAGGAAAACAATCAAATATAAGCATGTGTTTCATTCAACAAAACTAGTTCTTAAGGACAATCAAATCAAATAAGATTATTTAAAGCAAATGAATGCTTCTTTATTAATTAAGTTTTGGATTTGATTTGATTTAAAGAGGAGAAGAGAAATCCTCACTTGTTATTTCAAACCCATTCCCGCATTAGTGATTTGATTTAATTTAAAGAAAATCTAATTAAGTGGATTTTATGGGTTAATTAAGGTGAACCCTTAATTAGATGAATTAATTACTCTTACCTATGTCACCTTAAAGTAATTAAATAATTATGAGCCAACATGATATGCATGGAAAATAAACTTGCAATGATCCTAAGAAGGGGCATAACAATTGGCTCATGATTAATAGTTAATTAGATTAAGGGACTTAATTAATTACTTTTATGGTTTTCCCACACATGTGTACTAACTATAATTTCATTAAACATCTTTAGGTTATTAAACACCTAAAGGTATACCCCATGATTTAATTAATTAAGGTCTGATGTGATTATGATTTTAATTTGATTATGATTTTAATTTGATTAAGTGATTTAGTTAATTAGTTAAATCTTAATTCATTCCATTTTAAAAAGGGTGAAATGATCTTAGGGAAAGGGATCCCAACCCTATTCCTTAGTTCACTTAATGTTGAACAATGATTTATAAACTTAATTAACCAATTTATTATTATGTTCATAATTAATTAATTAACTTAAAAAAGTTGTTAAGGTTTAATTAGTCAATTTTCCTAATTAAGTGAGCAATAAATCCCAAGGAAATCATGGGAGATAGGGGTCATCCCATTAAATTAACCCACAAAATATGGGATTAATTGCTCAAGTAATTAAGAAATAATTAAGATAATTATTTTTGTAAATAAACTTTAATTACTGTCAAAATTAGTTAAGATTATTTTTAATTAATTATCTTCTGAAATACCTTTAAAATGAGTATTTATTTGCATTCTTTTTATTTCTATATGATCTTTTTATGATTTTTAAAATTTTTAGCCATTAAAAATTATTAATTAAGCCTAATTAAAGCCTAATTGTGTTGGTGGATGTGGCGTGTGTGTACACACATGGCACCATGGGATTGACCTTAAAACTTATTGACTCGGCACTACTGGCGGCGCTTTCTTGTCCACCATCTCTAAGATCGGATGGCTATGATTAATCCATAACTTTATAAGATTAATTTAGAATCTAGCGATCTAATCACATTTTGATCATGAAACAAATAATGCGATCTAACATGAGTGAAAGGAGAATGGGTATGTATTGTGCTTGATCCAAGCTTTGCAGACAATTAACTCAAAAAGTATCCCACACCTTCACGACAATAATCAGAGGGGATCTAATGTTCAAGATCACATGAGATGCATGTTCTCTTCAAAAAGCTCCAACCTATTTTTGCCTAAGGATCAATTTTGGAAGCAAACCTAGTTGGAGCTCAATATTAGCAGCTCAAATGATTGAGGAAGCTTCATCTAGTGGAGATGAAGCCCTATTGAGCAGCAATTGGATCAATTCCTTGACTTTCTCTTAGAAGGCCATGAACTAATGATTTGGAGCTCAATTTTGATTAAAATCACATCTCTGGTGCTTAGGAGGCTTGGGAGATGATTCGTTCTTGCTTGACGAGGCATAGGGAAGGAGCGTGCAAAGTTAATTTGAGTTTGATGGAGAAATGGGGATGTTATGTATGAAATGTGAGTGTCCTATTTTGGGACAGATAGGAATGGCATTTTTTTGATTGAGGAATGATCTTGAGAGCTTAGGGAATGGCTCTAGCAGCTCATCTTGGGTAGCTAGGGCTTTGAGGAGTGATTTTTATGAGCATTTGAGTGGAAATGAGGGGGTGTATACCCCCCTTCATCTTGATCAGACAATGGAATCAAGTTTGGCTTCTAGTGGTCATCCTACTATCTGAGTGGGTGGCGGGGAGGAGGTGAGTTGGCTGGGTTGGTTAAAGGTGTGGAGGTGGCAAAGAGGAATCATGGGTGTCTATGGGTTTCAAATGCTCCAAGGGAGGGTGAGGTGATTTCACCTCCCATGGGTCATGGGCACAACCACCCTTGGTTAGTTGGGCGTGTCCTAGGTGCCTAGGTGGACCATTGGGAGAGTACCAAGAAGGAATGACCACTTACATGGGTGATTTTCTCGTGATTGCCCTTGACCCAAGGGTAGAATGATCATTTGGCATTGGATTTGATTTGGGTAGATTTGAAATGAGCGAAAGTGAGTTAGCCCAAATTTCAAGTCAAGTTTATTTGGTTATGTTTGGCTCAATTTGACTCATTTAGGTCAAATTGGGTTATGTTGGGTCAAGTTGACCAATTGGTCAAGTTGGGTCAAACCAAGGGTCAAATGGGTTAAATGGGTTAAGTTTATTTGTTAAGTTTATTTTGGCTCATATTTGATTTTGGCTAATTTGAATTCATTTGGGTCAAATGGGTTAAGTTGACCAATTTGACCAAATTAGCTTGGTTATTGGGTTTGGGTTTAGTTGACTAATTGAAGATGATTGTAGGCTTTGGTTCCAATTAATTTTTTGAATTGGTTTTGATTTAGTCAACTTGAACCTTTAGATCAATTTGGGCTAAGTAGGTCAATTAGGTTCAATTGGGTTCAATCATGGATTTGGTCAAGTTCAATAATCAATTTGGAATGGACTTGAGCCATTGGTTGCAATCAATTTGGTTTATATTTTGATTTAACCCAATTTGGTTTTTAGGTCAATTTGGATCAAGAGGGCCAATTGGTTTTGGTTTGACTCAATTGAAAGTTAAGTCTTATTAAAATATTGATTTTGATTTGGCATGAATCATTGGTTTCAAAGGATTTGGCTTAGGTTGCTAGTTTGGGTTTATATGGGTTAAGGGTTGACTTTGTTTGGCCTAATTTGTGACTATTGATCAACCTAGGGTGATCAACAATCACGATGGGAGGTTTTGATGGGCTTGGTTCAATCCAATTTGGGTACTATTAGAACTTGGCTCAAATAGGTCAAATTGGCCACTTTGGGTCAAGTGGACCAATTGGGTTTTGTTGGATTTTTTGGTTTGATTTAGTTGAGTTTTTATATGGATTTGGGATTGATATATAAATTCAATTGCAATTGGTTTGGGTTCAAATGGCTTTTGATTTATTTGAACATTTCAAGTCAAAAGGGTTAAGTTGGGTTTGACTTAGGTTGATTTTGGTTTAACTTGATGATTATAGATTTCATTTATATTTATGAATATGATTGAAGGTATGATTGATTCATGAGAAAATCAATTGAATTTGGGTTTTGGAATGAAGGAATTTGGCTAAGTCCATGGAGTTGAGTCATGTGGCTTATATTTGGATTTTGATTTGGTTTGATTTAGTTTTGATGATTTAAATATATTTCACTTAAATTTGTGAAGATGATTGAAAATATGATTGATTTGTGAAAATCATTCAAATTTGACTTGATTTGGATTAAGATTTGGCTAAGTCCATGGGATAGGTCATATGGCTTAGGAAGGGTTTTGATTTAATTTGATTTAGTTTTGATCATTTGAATGTAAATTTGATTTATATTTAAGAAGATGATTGAAGATATAAATTAATTATGAGAAAATCAGTTGATTTTGGATTGATTTGGATTAAGATTTGGCTAAGTCCATGAGATAGGTCATATTGTTTTGGAATGGTTTCGAGTTTGGATTTGATCATGGACTTCAATAATTTGGTTTTGGAATTTGGGTTAGGATTTGGATTTGAATTTGATGTTTGAATTGAACTTGAGGTTTGGTTTGAGAAGGTGAACATGGATTGGATTTGGGTTGTAGGGTAAGTGGATTATTCTAATCCACAGGCATAACATAATCTATGGTTAACCCTTCTAAGTCTTTAGGCTTAGGTTAAGTGTTTACCTAATTGTTAGAAGTGTCTTATGACTAGGGAATTCTTAGTGTCTAGAAGACTCCTAAGTCCAAGATGGGAAGATTGAATCCACTCAAGCGTGAGGTCAACAAGCCTTAGGCTCCATAGTGTTTCCCTTGGAGATAGATGATTGGAAGGCCGAAGCCAAGTTTCACATTATAGACTTGGATACATCTTTGAAAGCTTTGTTTGGGAGACCATGGATACATGAGAACAACATATCTCCATCCTCTCTACATTAGTGTATGAAGTTCATGAGAGGTTGGATCATCTACTATGTCAAAGGAGATCTCAAGCCATTTACATTCATGAGGTTGGCATATATGAGGATGCAGCTTACTACCTCCCTCAAAATCAACAATTTTAATCTCGTGAACTAGGCCAAAGTTTAAAATTAAAACAAAAAGAAAAAAAAGAAAAAGAAAGAGAAAAATAAAAATAAAAGAAAATAGAAAATGAAAAATAAAATAAAAGGAAGCAGAAATATACTTGGAGGAGAAAGTGGAGCCTGACATTAGATTCCACCCACAGTTCATTTCTCCATTCAAACATATGGGTGGGATGAACTAACCTCCACCCATGAGGAAGAGGCAGTTAGGCTCGGGGTGGAAAACCTCATTATTAGCCACCCAATAGAAGATATGTCCCAGCTACCATGAGTACACCTGTTATCCACACAGACTTAAAATATAGCTCATAGATTGAGTCTTATATAATTAGCACACCAGTAGTCTTCTCAGTGAGGTTCCCTTTGAGGTGACACTTGAGCAGAGAATGAAGACTCCAAAGCAAAGCATAAGTGTATCCAAGTCTATATGTGAAAACTAGGCATCGGTTGGGAACCCACTTTTTTCCTCTCAAGAAGCTGAAGGTTTGGTAAGGAAGCCCTAAGTCATCCACAGGTGTGAAGACCTTTCTGGAAGCATCATCCTCAAGTCAAGAAGTTTATGTAGAACTTGAGGATGATTCATATAAATATTTAATAGAATTTCCTTTTGATTGGTAGTTTCCTTGTGGTCATAATTTAGAAAAGAAAGGGTTAATCCCACATACTTGGTCAAAAGGTCAGACTACTTTGAAATAATATGGAAGATTAAATGCAAAAGCTCTCAATCAAAGGCGAGACTAGGATTGATATAATGGGTCCGGTCGATGATGGCGATTCTGCTTAGTCATCTGATCATTTGGAATAGGTTCTTTTCAAATCACTTTAACTCATATGAGGAGCTATGCTTAGAAACTTAGATGATCTAGATGATTTTGAAGTCAAAAGCAATGCCGAGTTCAAAGAAGAGATCAAGTCAACCATCGATGAGCTCAAGAAAATCAACTTAGGAATTGAAGAAGATCCATACATACATTGTTGTTGAATGAAATTGAAACCAATGACTTAGTTAGGCTATTGAGTTTGAAGCGCTTTGCATGGAGTTATAAAGAGATATTGGCTTCGATGTAGGTCCATAAACTAATAAGAACCTAACTTATCAAGCAAGCTCCTAGATGCATGTGATTTGACATAGAACAATAGGTCATTTATGAAGTCAAGAAATTGATGATTGATCTTTGCTTCGAGAATAAAATTCCCTACTTGGTTAGCATCATCCTAGTTAAGAAAAAAAAATGTCCACATTCACATATGCGTCAATTTTAGAGATTTAAATAAGGCAAGTCCAAAAGATGAATTTTCACTACTAATTCCGGAGCTGATGGTGGACATTGCCTCATCTCATGTAGTCTTCTCTTTCATGGTTGGCTCATCTGAATATAATCAAATAAAGATGGTCCCTGAAGATAAATGAAACACTACTTTTAGAACCCCGATCAAGAACTATTATTATAAGGTCATGCCTTCCTTAAAATGTTAGTGCTTACCATGAGCTGACTCAAATCTTTGACAAATTCATTCATCACCAAGTTGAGTGCTATGTCGATGATCTCGTGGTCAAAAGTAGAGAAAAGGAAGATCATCTCTTTGACTTGAGAGTAGTTTTCGAATAGTTAAGATAATTTAACCTCAAAAGGAACCCCCTGAAGTGTTCATTTGGAGTAAGTTCAAGAAAATTCCTTGGGTTTATTGTTGACACCAGGGAATTAAAATCAATCTGGAAAAGATCAAGGCGATATTAGAAATGCCACCCCCTAAAAGTTTAACTCAACTAAGATCATTCTAAGGGCGATTGGCATATCTAAATTGCTTTATATCCAACCTATCGAGAAGATGTCATCCATTCTTAGCACTTGTCAAAAAGGATGCCAAGTTTAAGTGCGATGATAAGTGTGACCATGCCTTCCGAAGACATTTGGCATTACCTGATGACGCCGTCAGTTCTATCAGCCCCTATCTAGAGTAAGCTGCTTATACTTTACAGTGCTATGTTAGATGACTCCTTTGGTGCTTTATTGGCCCAAGCCAATGTTGAAGGGAAAGATAATGCACTCTACTACCTCAGCCATCGTCTAATCCCTGTTGAGGTTAATTATCCACCCATTGAGAAGCATTTCCTAGCTTTAATCTTTGCATCACAAAAGCTACAACACTACATGTTTCCTCATAAGGTGAACTTAATCTCTAGGATCAATCCACTATAGTATCTCATGACACGATGCTATATGGTTGGCGATGGTCCATTGATCCTCTCATAGTTTGACATTACCTTGTACCCCTCTGCGGTGAAAGAATAAGCACTAGTAAATTTCTTAGCGACACCCACTTCTGCTAACTCTCAGTGGTGATCTCCACGATGAACAAATCATGAACAGGGGATACTAGCATTCACCATTGGGAGATGTACTTTGATGGTGCGGCTTCCTCTCAAGAGGAGAAGAATCATAATCTACTATTCTTGGAAAGGTAGTAGTTCTCTTAATTTTAGTGATGATGAGATTCTCATATCATCTATCCAATCCTTGCATGAAGCGAATATGAGGCTTTGATTGCGGTCTAGAGTTAGCCATTACTCTAAGCATCTAAAACATCAACATCTTCAATGATTCTAAGCTAGTCATCAACCAAATTGCTGGGTCCTATAAGGTTATAAAGCCAAAGCTCCATCACTACCATAAGTACACCATGGAGTTGTTGGCCTAAATCTCAGAGGTTACCATTTATAAGATTCCTCAAGGAGAGAACATTGTAGCATATGTTTTAGCCAAGCTTTCCAAGGAGTTGGCATATCCCGAGGATGAGACCATATCAATAAAGGTCCAAAATAGACAAGTCTTATCCCTTATTGATATTGAACTCATCCAAAAGTACTCTCTTGAAGGAGAGGTTGCCATTAAGAAGAGCGAGTAAGGAGGCAACCATTCATGGATTACTAAATAAAACTACCTCAAGACAAGTCTCAAGCCCATCGATGAGAGCACTCTACTCTTTTGGATGGTTTCTTATACTAGCAATCTTTCAATCATATGTGGTAATGTTGTTTAGACAAGCATGAAGCCCGTAAGATCATGATCGAGGTACACTCAGGATTATGTGGAGCCAACCAATCCGGTCCGAAGATGAAAGCTAAGATCAAGAGACAAGGATACTATTGGAAGTAGATGATCAAAGATTTCATGGACACGATTAGGTGATGCCACCAATGTCAAATACACGTTGTGGTCTTGCACCGACCACCCAACATTCTACATTCTACATTGGTCTCAAGGCCATTTGAGTGTTGGGGTACATAGGTAATTGATCCTCCTTCTTCAAGGGTCATCGATTCATCTTTTCACTACTTTTCCAAATGGGCAAAGGATTACGAGATGTCACAACTCGGCATGTGCTCGATTCTTTAGGAACCATATTGTATATAAGGTTGAGAGATCAACTTTCGATGAATTATATATTCTGATAATGATTTATAAAACTCTCATCTCATCTAAAGACAATAATAGCATGGTGAGTAGTTAGTTGAAGCCTTGTGGGCCTACCTAGAACTCCAAATCGTCTACTCCTTTTCTCTTAGTGTATGGGTTAGCCATTCAACCATTAGAAGTCCAACTCTCATCACTAAGGATAGTGGGTAGAAAAATCACAATGAAGAATGCTAAGTTATGATTAGAAGAGCATGAAGGTTTGGAGGAGAGATGTATGAGCATGCCAAAACCTTGAGTGGTACAAAGCTAAAATGATTCAAGCTACAACAAGTTGGACCATCCTAGAGCTTTTCAAGTAAGAAAGCTTATTTTAGTTCTAAGGAGATTGATTGTTGCCCTTCTAAGATGGGAGGCAAGTTTGAACTCACTTGGGAAGGCCCTTACCATAGAGAGGCATACCAAGGAGGATCTTATCGACTTATTAATCATAAGGGAGAGCACCCAATGCTTCCAATCAATGAGCTCTACTTAAAGAAATATTATAAATCATGTTTGAAAATAATTATTATCAATGAAAATTTTTCAAATTCAATATCTTCCATGTTGAAAGTATTCTTATTTGTGAATCGCCATGATGTGTTTAAGGTAGGTGTAAGAACAGTGGCATTCTATCTTTCATCACACAACACAAACTATACATAAACATATAAAATAAGCACATATCATTTTATCTTGGGCTACTATGAGTTGAGATAATGCCCACAATGACACTCTCGATTACTCTAGGTGTGTGTACCCTGTGTCTGTCATGCGGTGGCATTCTTTCTTTGGAGGATGTAAGTTTCATTCACTTGCATGATATGAGCTTGTTAGTTTAGTAAGCCTTAATGCATGGTGGCGGTAAGCTACCTCATGTTGGCTTCATTTAAGAGGATGTGAGTCTGCTATGCTTACTTCTTGGATTAGCCTTCATGCACTTATTGGATCGAGGATATTTGAGGTTTAGGATAACTCCCCTAGTGGCTCCTTCTCTCTTGACTACTTCAAGTCTGGGTCCAAACCTTCCTTATGGCTCCCCACTTAGTAATTGCCCTAAGTTAGATAGCATCTATCCCGCCGATGACAGACTATCCCGATAATCAGTTTTACTTGGAAAGTTGTAAACCTACATGCTTTCTTTCTAGATTGATCATTGCACACCGACAGGGACCTTAGGTTGGTTGGTTCTCACTATGTTAATGGATACACCACTCATGCTAAGGGATACACCTTAGGTTGGTTGGTTCTCGCACCTTAGGATACACCACTCATTGCATGTGTAAGTCTGCTATGCTTTCTCCTTGAGTTGGCCACCGTACACTTATAGGCTTTCATTTCCAGGGCTCATGATAATGCCCCTAACAACACCTCCCCTATGGGTACTATATTTGGATCACATCCTTTGCGACCCCATTTAGACTCTACCTAGGTTACTATCAGATTGAACAGTTCCCTTTTCCTAGTAACCACCCATGTGGTTGGAGAATCTGTCCAATGGATATGTAGATTCTCCCTTGGTCTAGTAAATCTAACATAGGTCAAGGCCTACATAGCCCCTTCTTAGTATGGTCCCTCGCACACCAATAGGGTCCACACAAATATATAAACAAAATATATATTCACTTGTGGATTAAGAGGACACCCATAGTGGTACCATTTCTCAAGCATACATCCTATCTTTAGGGCAGTGTCAACAAAACTCCCTATAGGAATCGCTTGACTACTCTTGAGTTGATATAAGTCCTTAGCATCATTCACTTAGTAGTCGCCCTTAAGTTAGGTTTGATTTGCTGTGCTACCAACAGGTCACTCTAGTAGTTTCTCATTGCTTTAGAAGATGTTAGTCTGTTACGCCTTCTTCCTAGCATAGCTAGTAGACTATCCCTTAGGATTTGTAAATCTGAGATAGGACAAGTTCGATATAGCCCCTTCTCAGTTGGTCCATTACACACCAATATGGTCCATAAATTAAATCTATCAAATTTGACCGAGCTTACATACCCAATTGATATGCCTTCAATTCAAAATCAAACTAGACCAAACAAACCATATCAAATCACATGAAATTAAGATAAATTTAATCTTGACTACTTTTGAGTTGACATATGTCCTCATCGACATTTACTCAGTAGTTACCCTAGGTTAGGTTTGATTTATTATGCATCCAACAGGTCACCCCTGTGGTTGTTCCTCACTTTGGAAGATGTAAGTCTACTACACCTTCTTCCTAGCACATCCATTGCACACTTGAAGGCATAGGTTGGCTAGCTATATCACTAGACTATCCCTTTAGATTTGTAAACTGGTAGGTTAAAGGCTGATATAGCCCCTTCTCAATGGGTTCATCGCACACTGACAGGGTCCACACATTAACTCATATTAAATTAAATTGAATCTAATTTTCCCCAGTGGAGTTAAATCACACCCTTCTCCCTAACGGAGCCCCAAATCATATATAAATAAGTCAAGAAAATAAATCAAATTCAAAACCAACCTTTTTAGTGGATCAAAACTAAACCAACTCCCCCAGTACAGTCTAAATCAAAGAGATCAAAGAAAACTCTTATTCCCAATGGATACATCGCCAAACAAATCTATGAAATCAAACTCAAATCCTAATCCCTAGCGGATAGCCCGAACCTGCTTCCTAAGTGGAAGGTTCATATATACCCCATCTGGACTCAAATGGATTATAGATTCTTATCCCAGTGGATCTTCTTTCCATAAATCATATAATCAAATCAAATTCAAACCTTATCCCCAGTAGATTTTCTTCTTCTATGCCCTCGACATAGACCCCTCACATGTCATGTCCAATGCATGTGTGATCCCCTAGCGGATCTCCCTCCATGTCCTTGACATGGAATTCTCATCAAATCTTATTTCTTCTCTTATGCACACCTTTAATACTTCAACCAAAAGTGTAACAATGTATTCATTCAAATTACATCATCTTAACATTGTAATCAACATTTTATGATTTGTGATCTTGCAAGCTCAAACTAACTACACAATATCATGCTAAACATATTATAGTGTGAATTAACACACTATATTATATTATAATATATGATGTTATATTATAATTTTCTATAATATAATGTATTGTCTAACATTACACCTCATTAGAATCACTTAAAAGGAACAAACAACAAAATTTTCTCAAAATAAGAATAATGTTCATTTTTGATGTAAAATTGTTAATTTTCTATTAGAAATGGTACAAAATAGCATAATTTTGGTGTTTCTTTTTGCTATCTGCTGTGAATTTGGCCAAATTCTTCCATCTTAACCCTCAAATTAACATTTTTGTGAGTTTTGACTTGATGTATTATAAAAGTAAAACATACTAAAATGTACAATAACATTTAGTAACACACCACCACATTCATATATATGTGAAGTTATATTATTATGTACATTATATTTTAATATGCTTTCATATAATATATTATCTTACATTACACCTTAAAATGAATCACTTTAAGCAAAAATTATAAAATTTGGTTGAAAAATGAACATTTATTTTGGATGCAAAATTCCATTCTTTTGATTAAATGACACACCATAGCACACACAATGATGTTCCCTAAAACTTACCTTAAATTTGGCCAAATCCCATCATCTTTATAAATCAATATTTTTATGAATTATACTAACACAAACTCTACTACATCATACTATAACAAACTAAATATGCTAAATAGTAGTAATACACAATAGTATGCTATAATGCATGATGCTACACTATGTTATGGCATCCTATATTATAATACACTATAACATATTATATTATATTATATTGCATATCACATCACAAGGGATTGCTTAAGATAAAAAATCATAAAATTAGTCTAAATAATAAAAACTATATATTTTAGTTGTATCACTTACATATTTTAAATTGAAACAATATATTATGATGCCATCTACCTATTATGAATTTGGCCAAATTCCACCTTTTTAAAGTCTAAATCAACATTTTTATAAATAATACTAGTGTAGGCTAGATTGCATGATTGTAAAATACTAAAAGAATTTAAAATGCGTAGAATAATATATTATGATATATGATGCTATACTATGCTACAACATATAATATTTATTTTGAACATAAAATCTTACTTTTTTATACTACAAGTGGCGTAGCACACCTTTGGTACTACAACCTAATTCCCACTTCAAATTTAACAAATTTCATCATCTATTTATTAAATCAATATTTTTATGATTTATATTAATATAGACTATAGTGCACAATACCATAATATACTAAAACATTTCAAAACATCTTATAACATCCAAAAACACATCCCTACATGCTCAAATATATGATGCTACATTATACTATAATATATGGTAATATAATATGATTTAGGGTTAGGGTTTAGGGTATTCAAATCTCTAATAGTCAAGGAAGAGTCTCTTGAAGACATTTTCTTTAGCTACCATAACTATGTTAGGATTAGGTCATTCTTTAGATCTAGTCCTAATGACATCTTTATTCAAGGTTTAGGGTTTAGGGTTAGGGGTTTAGTTTTGGTTTAGGTTTAGGGTTTATATTAGTTTTAGGTTTAGGTTTAGGGGTTTAAGGTTTAGGTTTAGGGTTTAGGTTTTAGGGTTTAAGGTTTTAGGTTTTAGGTTTATAGTTTTAGTTTTAGGGTTTAGAGTTTAGGGAGTTTTAGAGGTTTTAGGATTTAAGTTTAGGGATTTAGGTTTAGGGTTTAGAGGTTTTAGGAGAGGGTTTAGTTTTTAGTTTAGGTTTAGGGTTTTAAGGTTTAGGGTTTAGGGTTTAGGGTTTAGGATTTAGATTTTAGGTTTAGGGTTTTAGTTATAGTTTAGGATTTAGGGTTTTTGTAATAGAGAAGAAATTAAGATTTAACATTTCTTCTTTTTGATTTCATCATCCAAGTAGCACCTCAAGTTTTCTAAGATGATCACATAGATCAAAATGAACACCCATAGAAAATCAAAACCTAGATAATTAGAACCATATTATAAAGACATAGTTCCATAGCGGCCATCAGATGGCCATTCTTGTTTCTATAGTTCTCATCAAAACCACCCCACTCAGTAGCGGGATCCACCATCATATCCATCTTTCCCTCGCCACCACCACGGATGCCATCACTTTACCTTTCTCCATAAACACCACTACTCATCACCTCCATATCCATCTAGATCCCCCCACCAGTAACTGCCTCCACCTTTGCCTCCAAGCATCTAGACTAGCCTTTGTGGTGATGCTCTTGCCATCAAGGTTACGCCCATTCTTAGTGTTTAGAGTTAGTTTAGGGATTTAGGTTTTAGAGTTTGGGGTTTAGGGTTTAGGGTTATAGGTTTTAGGGTTTAAGGTTTAAGGTTTAGGGTTTAGGGTTTTAGGATTTAGGATTTAGGGTTTAGGGTTTAAGGGTTTAGGTTTTAGGGTTTAGGGTTGTAGGTTTAGGGTTGTATGTTTAGGGTTTAGGGTTTAGGTTTTTTTTTAATTAAGTAATTAGTAAGTTTTAGTTTATTTAGTTTATTGTTTTTATTTAGGTTTATTTTTTATTTTTATTTAAGTTTAGTTTATTTATTTTAGTTTAGGTTTTTGATTTTAGTTTATTTATTAGGTTTAGGTTTATTTTAAGTTTAATTTATATTTATTTTATTTTTTAGGTTTATGTTTTCTTTTAAGGTTTAGGCTTAGGTTTTTAATTTTGTTTTTTAGGTTTAGGTTTTAGGTTTTTACTTTAAATTTATTTTTAGGTTTTAATTTTTTTTAAGTCTAGGTTTAATTTTAGTTTATTTTATTTTATTTAGGTTAGGTTTAGGTTTAGGTTTAGTTTGACGTAGGTTTAGATTTAGGTTTTTATTTTAGTTTATTTTTTTGTTTAGGTTTATTTTATTTGTTTTGTTTTATTTTTTATTTTAAGTTTAGGTTTTTTAGTTTAGGGTTTAGGATTTATTTTTATTTATTTTAGGTTTATTTTTTCAGTTTAGGTTTTTATTTAGTTTTTTATTTTATTTTATTTTATTTTCATTTTATTTATGTTCCTCATTTTTAGGTTTATTTTATTTTTATTTTATTTAGTTTTTTATTTTTTAGTTTAGTTTAAGTTTTTATTTATTTTATTTTAGTTTAGTTTTTATTTATTATTATTTTATTTAGGTTTAAGTTTAGGTTTTAGTTTTTATTTTATTTTATATATATATATTATTTTTGTTTAGGTGTTTTAATTTTTTTTAAGGCTTTATTTAGTTTAGGTTTAGGTTTTTGGCCTTTTAGGGTTTAGGGTTAGTTTTGGGTTTAATGTTTGGGGTTTGGTGTTTAGGGTTTAGGGTTTAGGGTTTAAGGCTTAGGGTTTAGGTTTTAGGTTTAGGGTTTAAGTTTTAGTTTGGGGTTTAGTTTATGGTTTAAGGTTTTTTTAATAGAACAAATTATTCAATATTTCTTCTTTTCAATTTCATCAAGAAGTAGCACTCCAGTTTTTTAAGACACAAGCGATGAGATAAATAAAAAATGATCACCCTAAGAGTCAAAACCCTAGATAAAAGAACCATCTATACTCTAAAGACAGTTCCATAAGCAAGATAGACCATTCTTTTGGTTTCTAGTTCCATCAACCACCCCACCTCTTGTAGCGTCCACCATCATATCCCCAATCTCTCCCTCCACCACCACCATGGGTGTAACCTCCATCAATCCTCCCACCTTGGCAACCCTTCTTACCACCACCTCCATATCCACGCACCTCGATCCCCCACAACCACTTGATAATATCTCCTTGCCTCCTAGATCTGGGCTTAATTGATGATGATGTTCCTGCCATCAAAGTTCTACCTATTCTTAAGGTTTAGGGTTAGTTTAGGGTTTAGAGTTTAGGGTTAGTTTGGGGTTCAAGGTTTAGGGTTTAGGGTTTAGGGTTTGGGGTTTAGGGTTTAGGGTTGTAGGTTTTAGCATTTAGGGTTTAGGGTTTAGGGTTTTAGGGTTTAGGGTTTAAGGCTTAGAGTTAAAGATTTTAGAGTTTAGTATTTAGGGTTTATGGTTTAGAGTTTAGGCTTTTAGGGTTTCAGGTTTATGGTTTAGCATTATAAGTTTAGGGTTGTAGGTTTGGGTTAGTTTTAGGGTTTAGGGTTTAGTGTTTTTTTTAAATTAAGTGAACCGGTAGGTTTAGGTTTATTCAGTTTATTGTTTAGTTTTTTTAATTTATTTTATTTTTTATTTTAATTTATGTCTATTTTTATTTTATTTATTTCATTTTATTTATTTTAGGTTTATTCATCTTATTTTAGGCTTTTTATTTTAGTTTTTTTTTATGTTTAAATTTATTTTTTAGTTGAGTTTTATTTTTATTTTATTTTTAGGTTTAGGTTTAGGTTTTTAGTTCATTTTTTTAGGTTTAGGTTTTAAGTTTTTATTTTAGGTTTATTTTTTGGTTAAATTTTTTAGTTTATGTTTAGGTTTATTTTTAGTTTATTTTATTTTATTTAGTTTTTTGTTCAGGTTTAGGTTTAGGTTTAGGTTTATTTTATTTTATTTATTTTATTTTTTATTTTATGTTTATTTTTTTTAGTTTAGGGTTTTTGTTCTATTTATTATTTATTTTTAAGTTTTATTTTTAGGTTTATCTTTTAGGTTTAAATTTTTATTCAGTTTTTATTTTATTTTATTTTAGGTTTATTTTATTTTTATTTTATGTTTAGTTTTTAGTTTATTTATGGTTTTTATTCTTAAGTTAATTTTATTTTTTTAGTTTACTTTAAGTTTTTATTTATTTTCTTTTAATTTTATTATTTTTTTAGTTTATTTTATTTTTATGTTTATGTTTAGATTTTAGTTTTATTTTATTTTATTTTATTTTATTTTAGTTTAGGTTTTAGTTATTTTATTAGGTTTATTTAGTTTAAGTTTAGGTTTTTTAGGTTTTAGGTTTTTTTAGGGTTTAGGGTTTATGTTTTGGGTTTAGGTTTAGTTTAGGGTTTAGGGTTTTAGTTTAGGGTTTAGGGTTTATAGTTTAGAGTTAGTTTAGTGTTTAGCTTTAGGTTTAGGATTTTGAGGTTTAGGTTTTAGGGTTTATAGGTTTAGGTTTAAATTTAGAGTTTAAAATTTTAAGTTTAATGGTAGGTTAGTTTAAGTTTAGGAGTTAGTTTAAAGTTTAGGTTTAGGTTAGGTTTTAGTTTAGGTTTAGTTTAGGTTTAGTTTAGGTTTAGTTTAGTTTTTTTAGGTTTAGGGTTTAGTTTTTATGGTTTAGTTTTAGTTTAAATTTTAGGTTTAGGTTTAGGTTTAGGGTTTTTTTTAAATTTAGGTTTAGGTTTATTTAGTTTTAGCTTTTTTTATTTATTTAGTTTTTTTAATTAGGTTCATTTTTTATTTTATTTAGTTTAGTTATTTATTTTAGGTTTATTTATTTTAGTTTTTTATTTTAGTTTATTTTTTAGGTTTAGGTTTGGGTTTAGGTTTCTTTTTTAGTTGAGTATTATTTTTATTTTATTTTTTAGGTTTAGATTTTATTTTTATTTTTAAGTTTCAATTTAGGTTTTATTTTTAGTTTATTTAGGATTTTATTTTAGGGTTTATTTTATTTTTTTAGTTTAATTTAGGTTTCTTTTTTTAATTTTAGTTTATTTTTAGTTTTTATTTTATTTTATTTTTATGTTTAGGTTTTAGTTCAAGTTTTTATTTTATTTATTTTTTATTTTATTTAGTTTTAGGTTTTTTTTATTTATTTTATTATCAGGTTTTATTTAGTTTAGGTTTAGGTTTTTAGGTATTTGAGGTTTAGGGTTTAGGGTTTAGGGTTTAGGGTTTTAGGGTTTAGGGTTTAGGGTTTAGGTATAGGGTTTAGGGTTTAGGTTTAAGTTTTTAGGTTTAGGGTTTTAGTTTAGGTTTAGGGTTTAGCTTTAGGGTTGTTAGGTTTATGGGTTTAAGATTTAGGTTTTAGGGTTTAGGGTTAGGGTTTAGGGTTGGGTGGGTTTAGGTTTAGGGATAGTTTAGGGTTAGGTTTTAGGGTTTAGGGGTATAGTGTTTAGGGTTTTTTTTAAAAGCAAGCTAAGAGGTTTAAATTATTTTATTTATTTTCATTTATTTTATTTTATTTATTTATTTTAGATTTTTTTAGTTTATTTTAGGTTTATTTATTATTTTAGTTTAGTTTTATTTTATTTTATTTTGGTTTAGGTTTATTTATTATTTTAGGTTTAGTTAGGATTTTATTTTTTTTAGTTTTAGGTTTTAGGTTTTTTTTTTTTTTAGGTTAGTTTAGGGTTTAGGTTTAGGGTTTAGGGTTAGGGTTAGGTTTAGGATTTAGAATTAGGGTTTAGTGTTTTTTGATTTAGGGTTAACACATTTATATAGTTAGGTAGGGTTTAGGTTTAGGATTTAGGGTTTTAGGGTTTAGGGTTTAGGGTTTTAGGTTTAGGGTTTAGGGTTTAGTTTAGGTTTAGGGTTTAGTGTTTAGGTTTTTTTAGTTTAGGGTTAGTTTTTATAGTTTAGGGGTTTAGGGTTAGGTTTTTATTTTTATTATTATTTTATTTATTTATAGTTTAGTTTAGGTTTTTTTTAGGTTTAGGTTTAGGGTTTAGGGTTAGTTTTAGGGTTTAGGTTTAGGTTAGTTTTAGTGTTAGTTTAGGATTAGGTTTTGTGTTTAGGGTTTTTTTAAATTAATTAAACTAGTAGGTTTGGTTTATGTAGTTTATTAGATAATTTTTAATTAATTAATTAATTATTTATTTTATTTAGGTTTATTTTTAATTTATATTTACTTTATTTTATCTTAGTTTAGGTTTTTTATTTTAGTTATTTTTTTGGTTTAGGTTTAGGTTTATGTTTATTTTTTAGTTTAGTTTTATTTTATTTTATTTTTTTAGGTTTAGGTTTTTTATTTTATTTTTTGGTTTATGTTTAGGTTTTATTTTATTTTTTTTAGGTTTAGGTTTTGGTTTTATTTTAGGTTTAGTTTATTTTTTTAGTTTATGTTTATTTTTAGTTTATTTTATTTATTTTTTAGGGTTTAGGTTTAGGTTTTTTTTATTTTAGTTTGGTTTATTTTTAGTTTAGGTTTAAGTTTATTTTATTTTATTTATTTTAGGTTTAGTTTTTTTTTTGGTTTAGGTTTTATTTTTATTTATTTTTATTTTATTTAGGTTTATTTTAGGTTTAATTTATTTAGTTTTATTTTATTTTATTTTAGGTTTATTTTATTTTATTTTATTTTTTTATATTTAGGTTTTTTTTTTATAGGTTTATTTTATTTTTTAGTTTAGGTGTTTATTTATTTTATAAATTTAATTTTTATTTTTTATTTTATTTTATTTTTACGTTTAGGTTTAGGTTTATGTTTAGGTTTTAGTTTAGGTTTTTAATTTATTTATTTTTTTATTTTTTTATTGTATTTAGGTTTAGGTTTTTTATTTATCATATTTTTTGGTTTTATTTAGTTTAGGTTTAGGATTTTAGGTTTTTAGGGTTTAGGGTTTAGCGTTTAGGGTTTAGGGTTTTAGAATTCATGGTTTTAGGATTTAGGGTTTAAGGTTTAGGGTTTGGGGTTTAATGTTTAGGCTTTAGGGTTTAGGGTTTTTGTTTAATTAAGTAAATTGGTTTGTTTAGGTTTATTTAGTTTATTTTATTTTTTTTTTATTTTATTTATTTATATTTATTTTTTTTGGTTTAGTTTTAGGTTTATGCTTATTTTTTTTAGTTTAGTTTTTATTTATTTTATTTTTTTTAGGTTTAGTGTTTATTCTTCTTTTTTAGGTTTAGGTTTATGTTTTCATTTTATTTTTTTTTAAATTTAGGTTTTAGGTTTATTTTAAATTTATTTTAGGTTTATTATTTAGTTTAGGTTTAGGGTTATTTTAGTTTATTTTAATTTATTTAGTTTAGGTTTAGGTTTAATTTTTAGTTTATTTTAATTTATTTAGGTTTAGGTTTAGGTTTTATTTATTTTAGTTTATTTATTTTAGTTTAGGTTTAGTTTATTTTATTTTTTTTATTTTAGGTTTAGGTTTAGGTTTATATTTTATTTATTTTAGGTTTATTTTTTTTAGGTTTAGGTTTTATTTAGTTTTATTTATTTTATTTAGGTTTATTTTATTTTATTTTAAGTATAGTTTTATTTTATTTAGGTTTTTTTATTTTAGGTTTATTTTATTTTTTTGGTTTAGTTTAGGTTTTATATTATTTCATTTTAGTTTATTTTATTTTATTTTATTTTACATTACTTTTAGGTTTAGGTTTAGGTTTTAGTTTAGGTTTTGTTTGATTTTATTTTATTTTATTTGGTAGGTTTTATTTATTTATTTTATTTTGGTTTCATTTAGTTTAGTTTGTTTTAGGTTTTAGGTTTAGGGTTTAGGGTTTAGTTTTAGGTTTAGGGTTTTAGTTTAGGTTTATTTAGGGTTTAGGTTTAGTTTAGGTTTAGGGTTTAATTTTAATTTAGGGTTGAGTTTAGGATTTAGTTTTTTGGGTTTAGGGTTTAGGGTTAGGGTTTTATTAATTTTTTAATTTTATTTTTTAATTAAAAAACTCATAGTTTATGTTTATTTGTTTATTAGTTTATTTTTTATATTTTAGTTTATTTTATTTATTTTATTTTTTTATTTTTTTTTATTTTTATTTAGTTTAATTTTTTTTTTATTTATTTTATTTTATTTTTTAAGTTTATTTTTTAGATTTAGGTTTAGGTTTTTTTTATTATATTTTTTTAATTTTAGGTTTTATTTTATTTTTTAGGTTTAGGTTTAGGTTTTTTATTTATTTTTGGGTTTAGGTTTAGGTTTTATTTTAGGTTTATTTTTTAGGTTTTATTTTTTTTGTTTAAGTTTTAGTTTATTTGTAGTTTAATTTATTTTATTTATAGTTTAGGTTATTATTTGGTTTTAGGTTTAGGTTTAGGTTTTATTTATTTTAGTTTAGTTTATTTTAGTTTCGGTTTTGGTTTATTTTATTTTTCTTTTAGGTTTAGGTGTGTTTTTTTAGTTAAGGGTTTAGGTTTTATTCTTTATTTATTTTAGGTTTTATTTTAGGCTTATTTTTTTAGGTTTAGTTTTTTATTTTATTTTATTAGGTTTATTTTATTTTTTATTTTAGTTTATTTTTATTTTAATATTATTTTATTTTTTTTAGTTTAGATTTTATTTATTTTATTTTAGTTTAGTTTTATTTTCTTTTTTTGTTTAGGTTTAGTTTAGGTTTTTTATTTTATTTTATTTTATTAGTTTTAGTTAATTTATTTAGATTTTATTTAGTTTTAGGTTTAGTTTTAGGGTTTTGGTTTTGGGTTTATGGTTTATGGTTTAGGGTTTTAGGTTTTAAGGTTTAAGGGTTTAGTTTAGGTTTTGGGTTTAGGGTTTTTATTTTTGATATATTAGTTTTAGTTTAGGGTTTAGGGTTTTCATTTTTTTAATAGAACAAATTGATTCAACATTTCTTCTTTTTGATTTCATCATCCAAGTAACACACCAAGTTTTCTAAATGACAGATATAAAACTGCATACATGAAACAAATTAGAAACCCCGATAACTAGAAACTTCTCAATTGTAAAGATAGTTCCATAAGCAACAGATCGTACCGGTTGTTCTTCAGTTTCTCCAATTCCTATCAGGACCACCCCGGCCTCTTGAGTAGTTGCATCCATCATCATATCCCCGATCTTTCCCGCCGCCACCACCATTTTGTCTCCTCCCTCCACCACCATTATGCCCTCCATATCCACCATATGGATCCCTATGATAACCACCTCCTGCCTTTACCTCCAAGATGAGTGAGCCACGGTTGGTGATGTTCACGTGGTTCTCCCCACTAGGGTTTAAGTTTATTTAGTTTTTAAATTTAATTTTTAATTATTTAGTTACTTTTAGGTTTAGGGTTTGTGGCTTAGGGTTAGGGTTTAGGGTTTAGTTTTATGGTTTAGGTTTAGGTTTATTTAGGTTTAGGTTTTAGGTTTGGGTTTAATTTTAGGGTTTTAGGATTAGTTTAGGTTTAGGGTTTAGTTTAGGTTTAGGTTTTAGGTTTAGTTTGAGGTTTAGGTTTAGGTTTAGGGTTAGGTTGGGGTTTTATTTTTATTAGGTTTTTATTTTGGTTTAGGGTTTAAGTTTAGGGTTAGTTTAGGTTTAGGGTTTAAGGTTAGGGTTTTTTGGTTTGTTTAGGATTTAGGGTTTAGTTTATTTTAGGGTTTAGGGTTTAGGCTTTAAAAAAAATTAAATAAATTTTTATTTATTTTTATATAGTTTATTTATTTTTTATTTTATTTATTTTATTTTTTTAGTTTATTTATTTTTTATTTTTTTTTTAGTTTAGGTTTATTTTATTTTATTTTTTAGGTTTAAGTTTAGGTTTTATGTTTCTTTAGTTAGTTTTTTTTATTTTATTTTATTTTTAGGTTCAAGTTTAGGTTTTATTTTTTATTTTTTTTTAGGTTTAGGTTTTAGGTTTTTATTTTTAGGATTTTTTTATTTTTATTTATTAGTTTAATTATAGGTTTATTATTTTATTTATTTTATTTAGGTTTAGTTTATTTTTAGGTTTAGGTTTAGGTTTTATTTTTTTTAGTTTTATTTATTTAGTTTAATTAGTTTATTATTTTTATTTTTAGTTTTAGTTTTAGCTTTTTAGTTTTTAGGTTTATTTTATTTATTTTTTATTTATTTTAGGTTAATTTTTTAGGTTTTATTTATTTATTTTTATTTTATTTTATTTTAGGTTTATTTTATTTTAATTTTATGTTTAGTTTTATTTTATTTATTTATTTTTTTTTAGTTTATTTTATTTTTTAGTTTAGTTTACAATTTATTTATTTTATTTTAGTTTAGTTTTATTTTTATTTTATTATTGTATTTAGGTTTAGGTTTATTTATTTATTTTATTTTGGTTTTATTTAGTTTAGGTTTAGCTTTTTAGGTTTTTTAGGGTTTTGAGTTTTGGGTTTAGGGTTTAGGGTTTAGGTTTGGGTTTAGGGTTTTAGTTTTTTTGTTTAGGTTATTTGGTTTTAGGGTTTAGGCAGGTTTAGGGTTAGGTTTAGGGTTTAAGGTTAGTTTAGGGTTTAGGGTTTAGAGTTTTTAAATTTTTTAAAATTAAGTTTTAGGTTTATTTATTTAGTTTATTTTATTTATTTTTATTTTATTTTATTTTTCATTTTATTTAGGTTTATTTTATTTTATTTAGTTTAGTTTGTATATTTTAGTTTATTTATTTTAGTTTAGGTTTTAATTTTAGTTTATTTTTTAGGTTTAGGTTTATTTTGTTTAGTTTATTTTTATTTTATTTTCTTAGGTTTAGGTTTATTTTTTATTTTAGGTTTAGGTTTAGGTTTATGTTTTATTTTTTTAGGTTTAGGTTTGGGTTTTATTTTAGTATATTTTTAAGTTTATATTTTTTTAGGATTAGGTTTATTTTTAGTTTATTTTATTTTATTTAGGGTTTAGGTTTAGGTTTAGGTTTAGGTTTTATTTATTTTAGTTTAGCTTATTTTAGTTTGGGTTTATGTTAATTTTAATTTTATTTTAGGTTTAGGTTTTTTTTTAGTTTTGGGTTTAGGTTTTATTTTTAATTTATTTTTAGGTTTTATTTTTTAGGTTTAGGTTTTTATTTTTTATTTAATTTTATTTTTGGTTTATTTTATTTTTATTTTAGGTTTAGTTTTTATTTTATTTATGTAAAACTTATTGAATTAATCATGACATGAATCTTTTAAAAATATTGTGTAGTCCTGAAATGACTCATATGGCTAATATAGTGAAAAAAAAATGTCAACATTTCGGAGTGTTTTAAATAAGCAAGGGTTCCATATTATGGATGATGGCAAGAAGTTAGTCCATGAAACTAGAATTAGGTTAGAAACTTGGAATATATGTACTCTATAGGTAAACAAATGGAATTAATAGATATTATGGTTCATAGGAAGATAAATATTTTATGTATTCAAGAAACTAAATGGGTTGGGGAGAAAGCCATGGAGATTGATAGTTTAGGTTTTAACCTTTGGTATTTAGGTAGAAGTCAAATTAGAAATGGCGTAGGTATGATTATAGATAAAAGTTTGAAGGATAATGTTATAAATATTATTAGATGTAGAGATAGAATTATAGCTTTAAAGATTATTGATACTAAGATTATCAATGTTATAAGTGTTTATGCTCCCCAAGTACGTTTGGATGTAGGCTCAAAAGAAAAATTTTAGAATGAATAAGAGGGATTAATACAAAAGATACCTCTTAAATAAAAAGTATTTATTGAGGATATTTAAATGGACATGTTGGTAGAGTGGTAGATTTTAAAGTATTCATGGTGGTTATAGATTTGGAGTGCCTAATGAAGGTAGGACTATATTAGATTTTGCTTTTGCTATAATTTTGTAATTGCTAATACATTATTTAAGAAAGAGATGAACATATTATTACTTATAATTAATCTAAAAAACACATTGATTATTTTCTAATAAGAAAAATAGATCGTTTAGATTGTAAAGGTTGTAAGGTCATTCCAAGTGAAAATTTAACCCAACATCGATTATTAGCCTTAGATTTTAAGATGAAAGATTGGAAGATAAAATAAATAAAATTATTATCTAGGATTAGATGGGGCACTTAAAGATCACTAATAAAATATTTATAAGAGCAAGCTACAAGAGCTTAAAATTTAGGATGTTCATAAGGAAGCTAATGTTATGTGGGAAGATATAGCAAGTGAAATTAAGTAAGTTCTAAAAATGTGCTTGGAGAATCAAAAGGAAAAGCTTTTTAATTAAATAGTTGGTGGTGGAGTTAGAATGCAAGAAATGTTAAAATAAAAGTGTTGTTATAAAACTTGGTTTAGATGTAAAACCGAGAATTTGGAAAAATATAAAGTGGCTTGTAGAGATTCTAAGAAAGTAATATATGATGCAAAAAAATTTAGCTTTTAGTGTTTTATACAACAGATTAGATACTAAAGAAGGTGAAAGATGTATGCATAAGTTAGCTAACAAAGAGATAGAGAAGTAAAGATCCTCAAGAGGTGTATTAAGGATGAAAATCATAAAGTGCTTTTCTTAAAAGAATATTGAAAATAGGTGGATGAGGTATTTTGATAAAATTTTAATGGAGGATCTGAAAATATGATTAATTTTAGCAACCTTAATACTTTAAACAAAATAGAGAATTTAATTTATCATCATTTAGTAAATGAAGTTAGAAAGCGAAAATGAAATGTGAAAAAATAGTAGGACGATGATATTCAATGGAAGTGTGGAAATGTTTAGGAGATCAAGGAATTTCTTGGCTTAGAAATATTTTTTAATGTTATTTTAAAGACTAAAAAGATGTCAGATAAGTGGAGAAAGAGTTGGTTGATTCTTATATTTTATAATAAAGGTGATGTACAAGAGTGTGTAAATTATAGAAAAATCAAGTTAATGTGTCACACATTAAAATTATGGGAGAGAGTAATTGAGCATAGGTTAGGATGTGATACAAAAGTTTCTCACAATCAGTTTGGTTTCATGCCAGGTAGATCTACTATGGATGCTATACATTTATTAAGAGGTTTGATGGAGAAGTATAGAGAAAGTAAGGAGGATCTACATATGATATTTATTGATTTAAAGAAAGGTTATGATAAAGTTTGAAGAGTTATTCTTTGGAGAGTTCTAGAAAATAAAGGAGTTAATATAAGTTATATTCAATTCATTAAGGATATGTATACTAGAGCTAATTTGTCTAAACTTAAGGAGGATTGACAAAATATTTCCTATTTCAGTTGGATTACATCAAGGATTAGCTTTAAGCCCTTATCTTTTTGTTTTAATTATGGATGTTCTTACTAGACATTTATAGGAAGATGTATCTTGGTGTATGCTTTTTACTGATGATATTCTTCTTATTGATAAGACTAGAGAGAGTCCAAGAGAAACTTGAATTATGGAGGTCAACCTTAGTTTTGTTTAAGTATATAAAACTGAATATATGGAGTGTAATTTTAGTTGTAGAAGTTATAGTGGGAGTGTTTCGACATTAGGTGAACAAGTCATTAAAAAGAGTGAGTGATCCAGATATTTATGCTCTATTATTCAAAATGATGGTGAAATAGATGGAGATGTTATTAGTAGAATTCAAGTTGGATGGTTGAAGTGGAGGAATGCATCGGCTATTGTGTGATAGAAAAGTACCACCTAAACTTAAGGAAAATTTTATAAGATGGTGGTAAGACCTACAATGATTTACGATGCAAAATGTTGGCCAATAAAAGAGAAGCATGATACTAAGTCAAGTGTTACAGAGATGGGGATGTTCAGGTGGATGAGTGGCTTTATCTTAGAGATAAAATGGGAAATGAGTATGTTCGAGAAAAAGTTGAGTAGCTCTAGTAGCGATAAGATTAGAGAGTCACCTTAGATGGTTTTACAACATAAAATGAATGACCGTTAGAGTAGATGCATTAGATTTGCCTTATGTTAAGAAAGGTAGAGGTAAACCTAAAAAGACATGGTTAAGATGTATAAAAAATGACATTAGTTGAATTAAATGAGAATTTGACACATAATAGGACACAATGGGGATGAAGGATTCATGTAGCTGACCCCCGTAGTGGGATAAAGGCTTGTTGTTTTATTTGTTGTAAGTTTTTATTTTTAGTTTAGTATAGGTTTTTTATTTATTTATTTTATTTAGTTTTATTTCTTATTTTATTTTATTTTTTTAGGTTTAAGTTTTTATTTTTTTTATTTTTATTATTTTATTTTGGTTTAGGTTTATTTATTTTATTTTTTAGGTATTATTTAACTTAGTTTTATTTATAGCTTTTAGGGTTTAGTGTTTAGGGTTTAGGGTTAGTTGAGGGTTTAGGGATTAAGGTTTAGGTTTTAGTGGTTAGGGTTTAGGGGTTAGGGTTTAAGGTTTAGGGTTTAGGTTTTAAGGTTTAGGGTTTAGGGTTTTAGGGTTTAGGGCTTAGGGTTTAGGGATTAGAATTTAGGGTTTTTATGGTTTAGGGTTTAGGGTTTAGGGTTTAGGTTTAGGTTAGTTTAGTTTTAGTTTAGGTTTTGGGTTTTGATTTTTTTTAACAAAAGAAAATTTAGATTCTTCTTCTTTTCAATTTCATCAACCAAGTAACACACCAAGTTTTCTATGATAAGTGATTACATAGATATAAAATGAGCATGCGAGAAATCAAAAAGATAACTAGAACCATCTCTTAAAGACACTATTCCATAAGTGGGTGGTCATTCTTCAATTTTGTCGTTTTAATCGGAACCACCCCACCTAGTGGGATCCATCACATCCCGATTTCTCTCTCCACCACCATGGTTGTAACCTCCATCGCCATCCCACCTCCATAATCACTGCTCATACCTCCATATCCACCATCACCTCGAGATACCCCACCACAACTATGGTAACCACCACCTCCGCCTCCACCTCCAGTGCCAGATATAGACTAAGCTTGGTTTACGGTGATGTTCCTGCCGTCAAGCTTCTACCCATTCTTAGAGTTTAGGTTTATTAAGTTTTAGGGTTTAGGTTTATTTTTAATATATTTTTGTTACTTTATTTGGGTTTAAGGTTTGGGGTTTAGGATAGAGTTTAGATTTGATTAGGGTTTAGGGTTTAGTTTAGGGTTTTAGGGTTTATGATTTTAGGTTTAGGGTTTAGGTTAGTTTAGGGTTTAGTGTTTATGGTTTGGTTTATGGATTAGGGTTAGTTTAGGGTTTTAGGTTTAGTGTTTAAACTTTAGTTTAGGTTTAGGTTTAGGTTAGGGTTTAGGTTTTATTTAGTTTAGGATTAAATTTAAATTTTACAATTTTAGGTTTAGTTTGGGTTTAGTTTAGTTTAGGTTTATGGTTTATGGTTTATGGTATAGGATTTAGGGTTTAGGGTTAAGGGTTTAGGGTTTAAGGTTTGGGTATGGGTTTAAGGTTTAAGGTTTAGGGTTTAGGGTTTAGGGTTTAAGTTTTATGATTTTGGGCTTAGGGTTACTTTAAAATTTGCGGTTTAGGATTTAGTGTTTAGGGTTTTTTAGGGTTTAGGGTTTAGGGTTGTAAGTTTTGAGTTCTAGGTTTAGCGTTAGTTTTAGGGTTTAGGGTTTAGGGTTTTTTTTTTAATTAAGTAAACTAGTAGGTTTAGGATTTTTAGTTTATTTTTTATTTATTTTAGTTTATTTTGCTTTTTAATTATTTAGGTTTATTTTTTTATTTAGTTTAGTTTATTTATTTTAGGTTTATTTATTTTAGTTTAGGTTTTATTTTAATTTATTTTTTTGGTTTAGGTTTAGGTTTATGTTTATCTTTTTTTTTAGTTTATTTTATTTTATTTTTTTAGGCTTAGGTTTTATTTTTATTTTTAGGTTTAGATTTAGGTTTTATTTTATTTTTTTAGGTTTAGGTTTAGGTTTTCATTTGGTTTGATTTTAGGTTTTATTCTAATTTAGGTTTAGATTTATTTTAGTTTATTTTATTTTATTTAGTTTTGTTTAGGTTTAGGTTTAGTTTATTTTAGGTTTAGGTTTAGGAATTTATTTTAGTTTAGCTTATTTTAGTTTAGGTTTTGGTTTATTTTATTTTGATTTTAGGATTAGGTTTTTTTTAATAGTTGTAGGTTTATTTTATTTTATTTTAAGTTTAGTTTCATTATATTTAGGTTTTATTTTTTTAGTTTAGTTTAGTTTTATTTTATATTATTTTAGTTTAGTTTTATTTTATTATTTTAGTTTAGTTTTATTTTTTTATTTTTTTTTTAGTTTAGGTTTAGGTTTAGGTTTTAGTTTATGCTTTTATTTTATTTTATGGATTAATTTTATTTATTTTATTTTACATTTTATTTAGTTTAGGTTTAGGTTTTTAGCTTTTTAAGGTTTAAGGTTTATTAATTTAGGGTTTATAGTTTAGGGTTTAGGGTTTGGATTTTATGGTTTAGGCTTTAGTGTATTTTTTTGGGATTAGGGTTTAGGTTTAGGGTTTAAGGTTTTTGGGTTTAGGGTTTAGGGTTTAGGGTTTAGGGTTTAAGATTTTTGTGTTTATGATTTAAGGTTTAGGGTTTAGGGTTTAGGATTTTTAGGGTTTAAGGTTTAGGGTTTAGGTTTAAGTTTTGGTTTTAAGGTTTAGTTTAGCTTAGGGTTTTGGTTTTTTTTTAACATAGAAAAATTTAGTTTCAACATTTCTTCTTTTTGATTTCTTCAACCAAGTAACCCACCAAGTTTTCTAAGACAAACAGACATGCATAAAAAATGAGCAGCATGAAAATCAAAACCCTAGATAACTAGAACCATGTCTACAGTTTAATTCCATAAGTTAGTCGGTCGATCATTCTTCAATTTCTCCGGTTCCCATCAACCACCATGACCTCTCAAGTAGCGAGATCCAATATATCCTGATCTCTCCCTCCACCACCCGGTTAACCTCACTCCTCCTCTCCATTACATTTTAGACCAGCCTCCATATCTGACTAGATCCCCCACCACCAGATATCCTCCTCTCCTTTCCTTTGATCTAGGTAGCGATTGATGGTGATGTTCTTGGTCAAGGTTATTATTTGTTTATTTATTAGGTTTTAGGTTTAAGTTTATTTTTAATTTTTTGTTACTTTAGGTTTATGTTTAGGGTTTTAGGGTTTTAGGGTTTAGGGTTGAGGGTTAGGGTTTATGGTTTAGGGTTTAGGGCATAGGGTTTTAGGGGTTATGCTTTTAGGGTTTAGGGTTTAGGCTTTAGAGTTTAGGGTATTTTAGGGTTTAGGGTTGTAGGTTTAGGGTTTAGGGTATATGATTTAGTGTTTATGGTTTTTTTATTTAAGTAAATCGGTAGTTGTAGGTTTATTTAGTTTACTTAGTTTATATTTTATTTTTATTTAGTTTAGTTTATTTATTTTTGTTTATCTTTTAGGTTTAGGTTAATTTTTTAGTTGAGTTTTATTTTTATTTTGTTTTTTAGGTTTAGGTTTTATTTTTAGTTTTAGGTTTAGGTTTAGGATTTATTTTTTATTTTGAGGTTTAGGTTAGGTTTTTAATTTATTTTTTTATGATTAGGTTTTAAGTTTTATTTTAGGTTCATTTTTCAATTTTATTTTTTATTTTGGGTTTAGGTTTATTTTTATTTTATTTTATTTTATTTTATTTAGGTTTAGGTTTAGTTTATTTTAGGTTTAGGTTTAGGTTTTATTTGTTTTAATTTAGTTTATTTTAGTTTAGGTTTAAGTTTTTTTTTATTTCTTTATTTTATTTTATTTTAGATTTAGGTTTTTAGTTTAGGGTTTAAATTTTATTTTATTTATTTATTTTTAGGTTTAGTTTATATTTAGTTTTTATTTTATTATATTATAGGTTTGCTTTATTTTTATTTTATGTTTAGTCTTTATTTTATTTAATATTTTATTCTTAGGTTTATTTTATTTTTTAGTTTAGTTTAGGTAATTATTTATTTAATTTTCATTTATTTTTATTAGTTTATTTTATTTTATTTTTATGTTTAGGTTTAGGGTTAAGTTTATGTTTTTATTTTTTTTATTATTTCTTTTATTTAGGTTTAGGCTTTTTTATTTATTTTATTTTTAGGTTTTAATTAGTTTAGTTTTAGGTTTTTAGGTTTTTAGGGTTTAGGGTTTAGGGTTTAGGGTTTACGATTTTAGAGTTTAGGGTTTTAGAGTTTAGGGTTTATAGTTAAGGTTTAAGGTTTAAGGTTTAGGCTTTAGGGTTTAGGGTTTTTAGGGTTTATGGTTTTGGGTTTAGGGTTTAGGGGGTTTTTTTTTTTTTTTGGAAACCCCGTATAGGGGGAATTTTATTGCCACAAAAAAGGGGTTACAAGGTCCTTAAAGGGGATAAACTCTAGAACTGCTCAAAGAGCTACAATAGAGTAAATCTCATATCTAAGTACATCCAAAGCAAAAGAAAGAGTAAAGCAAGCAAAAGATACAAAGTGATTAACAAAAGTAAGCAAATGAAGGATGAGGGCCAATGTTCTGCAGGAAGTGAGAATGCATGACACTATGAAGCAACCTGCAAGAGAAATAGAGAAAAGCACCTGTATAGCAGCCATTTGATGAAGATCTTTTAAACCAAAATACCTGCAAGAATAGATAAAGCCGTATACACCGAAGTGGAAAGAGCATCAAAGAGCAAAGTGGGTAAGGGGATCCCATGCCAAATATATGTCATCATATTAGGCTCCATGGATAATCCCAACTCAAATGAAAGAGAACCATCAATGTCGTCATCCATACTAGGAACCGGATCTAAAGGATAATAAACAACAAATTTTAAAAAACCAGCCAAAAAGACAAGGGCAAGGAATTAACCCCATTCCAATCTTATATGACATTAATAAATATACATTCTTGGTAACAGTCAAGAAATCGAGTTATTTCCATCAAAAGATATGCAAAGAATGAAAGTAATGCGCTCTTAACAACCTCCTTGTTTTAGAAAATTGAGAACGAATTATAAAGGGAAACATACCCCAAGCCCAAATTACACAGAAATGAAAGTACAACACGAGATAAGAAGAAAGCAGTAAAGGGTCCATAGACAAATCCGGTAAGAATGAGATAACACCATAGAAATAGTTTCCTTATGATCAAACTCATTAATCAGTTCAACCAACAATCCCGAGTAATAGCAGGTGGCCATAAATCCACCCAATGAGATTAAACAATACAAAGATTAAAATCAAGAGAGGCAAAAGTATAGTCAATGATCTACACAAATGTAGCATAAAGGGAAAAACAACGACATATGAAGTCATGCAGTCAAATGCTAACAAAAGAAGCCAATAATCAATTTGTGCGACGACCACAAAAAATAACTGGATAAGGAAAGATACCCCAAGCCCAAATGGCCATAGGAAATGGGAGGACAATGAGATAAGAAGAAGGTAAAGGGATATGATAACAACAAAACCCAAAAGCCCATAACATGGGCGATAGCAGAACCATAAAGACATCACTTGATAAAGGACCCAAAATCCAAAGGCCATCGTAAGCAATAATGCAATTATTACCACCAAATTTAAGCAAAATAACATCAAAATCTCACAAAATAGGATAGACAACCACATGCAGAGGTGAACATAAGATTCAATGATCCATAATAACCAATAGAATAGCAAGTTGGACAACCAACCCCATCAAAATGGAAGATGCTTTCAAAATAGAGAGGGAAAAGGCCTGGCCAAGGCAAGCTGAGTAGAAAATGTAGCAGCAAGTGAAACTCGTTGCAGGCCCAACAGAAAATCCCTTCCAGAAATGCAAAAATAGGCTTGCAGCTAAACCCACAACCACGGGGTAGGAAAATTGAGAAGCCATGAAGAAAACTCGATTCTGTAAGGAGATAAGAATAAACAAGAAAACACATTCCTGGCAGAAAGGGGGAAATAAATGAGCCAAAGCAATCAACAAAACAATAGCACCCTGCTGAACAAGAAAGACAACCCCAGAAGCAGCTAGCTGAACAAAGGAATCAAAGATCCAGAGAAGCCATTAAACAAGATAATAAAGAACAACAAGTTGGCCAAAGAACCACCTAATACAAATTGACAATGCCTTAGAAAAAACCCAGTAAGAACCAACAAAAAACCGACATAAAAATCAATTGAAAAACCATTAAGAAAGTCCAAACCTGAAGGAGATAAGGATAAGGAGATAAGACACTCTCTGAGTTGGAAGAGAGAGGTTACCCAAAGAAATTAGCAAAGCAACTCCAAAGGCACCTTGCTGGATAAGAAGGACAACCCCAGAAAGAGCTTGTTGAACAGTGGAGTCCAAGATCCAGATCAACCAACAACCAAGATGAAAATTAACAGCAAATTGGCCAAAAAAACCCCCCAATGCAAATATTCAAAACAAATGTAAAGTCCAGAAGGATAGGGAAAGCATCAGCCAAAGCTATAAACGAGATGATGGCACCAAAAGCTAATAAAAGAGACAAGCAACAAAGCAAAAGCCGAACCATTCAATAACCTCAAAAGGTCCGATCAAGACAATCCAAAACCCGAAGCATAAGCTAAAATCCAATTAGTTAGGTAATCACGTGCACAATTTTAATAGAGCTAAAGGGAGAAAGAGAGATTAGTGATCATAGCAAAAAGCAAGTTAGTCAAGATAAAAAGCAGGCAACAAGCCAAAAGCACAAGATTAGCTGCAAATAGATATTAATTACAACAAAGGAAGTGTTGATTCTGCCCATACAGGATGGGAAGAGGGGATTAGCAATTACCATCAGCAAACCAACTCTAAGAGCAACCTGCATGACAAAAGGTCTAAAAATCCAACAACTAAACATTAAAACATCAGAATAAATATTGCATCCTACATAATAAACACTAGGAAGTAACTTTGATACAACATAGGTTACTAAGTGGTTCCAAGCGTTTCATCTTTGATAACCAAGACACAAAATTTAATGCCAGCAACTAATCCACAACATCACTAAAATTGGAAATCGAGGTAATTCCAATCCATAATAAGGAGAAGAATATCATATAAGTTAGGATCAGTTGTAAAGTTGAACAGAGGGATATCTATTAAGCATTGATACAAGGATCCCAAATTATAATTCCATAAAAAGGAAAGAAATATGTCCATGTTGATCAAAATATATCAATAAATAGAGCATTAATTAGTATATCTCCCTCAGAGTAAACCCCATCATAACAATGGAGACAACGGAGTAAGACCCCAATCAAGATTGGGGATAGTAAATAACAACAGATGTTACAGAATTGACCAAGTGGGAGTATTAGGATGATGCATCAAAATTTGAGAGGTACAACAATTTATCAGTGTAAGTAAGCAGAAGCCCCAATTAAAGGTAATGCAATTAAACCAACAACACATGTCACGAAATCAAAATAGCAAGTAGTATCGGTGAAACATTAGTAAAACCAAGAACAACAACACGAATATAAAATGGGCATTGATTAACAAATATTGAACATCAATTCCATAGGTTAGATTAATTTTATGAGATAAGGGAGTATTGTCTTAATTAACCAAGCACAAATGTTTGGGTAGGGTGAGTTGATCAAAGATGATTATACCATCCAATCTAGCTCCCAGTTGGCAAGGTAATCGACATGCATTACCCTCATGCCATACATGAGTGATGTTAAAATTAAATTGGGTAAGAAGAGCTCTAGTTTGCTTGAGAAGGTAGTACAATTAAGTGTTGCTCATTTTGGTGGAAGATCAATCAATCAGAGAAGGCATCCACCTCAATCCAAATATTGAGCCAACCATTTTGAAGGAAAATCTCAAGAGCTTTGTATGCCATAAGCTCCAAAAGAACAGAGCGAATTAAGGGGTAAGCAAAAGCACATAGAACTTTACCATTAAGATTTCTAAAATTTCACCACAACTTTGAACCTTTATGAAAAGCCATTTTAATTTTAGTATGATCATGAGGTTTTACCCAATAAACAATCTTATCATTTCTACAGTAGGGTTGATCCGGTAAGTTAAGACCCAATTTATTGGCCACAAATTTACAACCTTTGAATTATTTGTAGTGAATGAGATTGGCATTAAACAAGTCATGAATTTTTTTTAATTAATTATCCTCATGTGGTTCATCGGATCTCGTGATGTTTTGCATCATTTCATCCAACCATATGAACCAAATAAGAGTGATAGGTTATGACTTTAATGTGACCTTTAATAGTGTTGTCAAAATAAACTTCAAGAGGTTGATATAAAGTTAGGGAGCCATTGAAAATGACAATGTTAAAGAGATCATCATACCAAATCTAAAGTTTAGAAGCAATGGATTAAAAGACATGATTCACATTTCTCAATGTGAAAGCGATTGACATTTTGAAGGTAATTGAAAACCTTTACCCCACAACAAGGAGTCAACAGGGATGAAGTTTTCCAAAATACACTAGGTAAGAATAGAATAAGAAGTAGGGATAGTGTTATTCCAAAGTTTGAGAAACACATTGGAAGAATCATGAGTTTCTTTAATGTGAATCCAAACATTTTTAAAGTTGAAATCACCATTCTAAGAGAGCTTAAAAAGGATCTGATCTTGATTGGTAGGAATGATAGGAATAGTAATAAGTTTGTTCAAGAGAAAAGAAGGAATATAATCATAAGCTACTATTGTTCCACATATTATTACGCAAAGATTTCACTTTAATAGCGGTGGAATGGGTAGAGAGTCATCAATGGACCCACATCCACTCAGTTATCTTGCCAAAAGAAGGAGGAGCAGTTAATCCCCAAAAAATTAAGGATTCTGCATCCCATTTGACAGAACAAAGTCTTTTCCAAATAGGAGAGTCTCTTGCTTTATAGGGACAAGTGAGGGGGTGCTTACCCTAACAATATTTAGCAGTCATGAAATTATCCCAAAGACTATTGTTACTCCTAAAATTCCACCAGAATTTATAAGAAAAGGCATTGATAGCTTCTTTGATTGGCTTACATCCAAGACCACCTTCAGCGAGAGTGCCACAACTTTTAAACCAAGAGGTCCAGTGCATTATTTTAGAGGAGTTATTAGAGCCCAAGAAAAATTTATTAAGGAGATGCTCAATTCTATTAATGATAGAAATGGTCAGCATAATGGTTTGGATGAGATATAAAGGCATGGAATTAAGAGTGCTCTTAATCAAGGTGAGCCTACCACTAAAAGAGAGTAAATGAAATTCCCAAATAGAAATTTTATTAGGCATTTTCTCGATAAGATCATCAAAAAGATGAGATCTTTTAGACTTTAAAAGCGCCCGAGATAATTAATAGGAAGTTGATGTTGAAAATTAGTAATTCGATTTGGTTGAGCCTATTGGTAGGATTTTAGCGGAAGGAATGAACAACATTTTCCTTCATTGAGAAAGAGACCACTTTCTTTGCCAAATTCATTTAAAAGGTTCTTAATAGTTTTAATGTGTCTGAATAGAGGCATTGCAAAATATTATAAAATCATCCAAAGCGAGATGAGAAATAGGAGACCACCATGAGTTTTAAAAAACATGGTAGGATTTTTATTGAAAAGATCATTCAGGCTCCTCGAAAGATATTCAACAACAATAATAAAAAGAGAGGGTGAAAGGGGGTCTCCTTGTCTCAAGCCATTCCTTGAAGTAAAGAAACCAGGGACTCACCATTCATAATAATAGAGAACCAAACATTGGTAATACAGTTTTTGATGAGGCAGATGAAATTATCAGAAAACCCAAACAAATGTAAGATTTGAAAGAGGAAATCTCACAAGAGGTTATCAAAAGCTTTAGAGATGTCCAGTTTGAGGAGGATGTTGCCACCTCTAGTAGGAACATCAATGTCAGCTCTTGGGCTAGAAGGATATTGTCGATATAGCTCTATTTTAATGAAGCGGTTTGGTTAGGAGAAATAATTTTAGGGAGTAGACTTATCCTATTATTAATTAATTTAGCAATGAGTTTTGAAAGAAGGTGCAAAGGATGATAGGTCTAAATTCTCCCAAGAATCAATTATTAGTTTTGGGAATGAGGATAATTGAAGTGCTAGAAAAGTATCTCGGTAAAGAGCTGCCATCAAAAAAGTCAACAACAGCATCAATAAGATTAGACTTAATAAAAGGTCAACAATGCTGAAAGAAATGGGTCGTGTATCCATTAGGGCTAGCAACAGAGTCAGTGTTCATGCTATTGAGAGTACTACTAATCTCGACTTAGTAGACAAAGTGAGTAAATGATTTTCATCATTAGTAATCATAGGGATCAAGTGTTGGAGAGGGCTTCTAAGGGAGGGTTGATGTTTAATAAATTTTGAAAATATTGTATGGAGAATCTTTAATTTCATTATTATCACTGATCCAACTATCGTTAATATTTTTGATTTTTTTAATAGAGTTTAAGGCTTTCCTTTTTTTTGAAAAGAGCATGGAAATACCTTGTATATCATATCAATATATCTTTGCTAGCGGCCTTTTGATGCCGAGGTTTCCTCCATATTCGATAATTTATCAAGTTATCTTTAGCGTTCAACTCATCAAACTTACTAGGATCGGTTAATGACATCTTCAAGGGAGCAAACTAATTGTTCCATAATTTTGAGATTTGCAAAAAGATTTTTAAAATGATGTTTGTTCCACCAATTTAGGTTTTGTTTAAGTCTTTTGAGCTTAAGCCAAAGCCGAATCATGCCTTTAACAAAATTTTTCGGGTGAATAGGGGCCATCCAATTAATGGAAACAACATTAATGAAATCACGATGTTGGGTCCACATACTGGAATCTAAAAGGAGTAGAGGAGGAAAGATTAAGAAGTTTTGATAGAGATCAAAAGTGGAGCATGGTCGACAAAGTTCTCAAATGCTCAGAAGTGAGGGCCATTGATTGATCCAAGGGAATTAAAGGTCCTATCAAGACACTACCAAAGTCTAGAGTTATGCCGTATAGAGCCAAAAAACCAATATCAATCGGTAATGAGGATCAGAGAAATCTTTGGAATGGATGTTAGGAGGCAGCCTCCCCTCCTTTTAGAAGCGATAATAGTGTTGAAATCACCCCAATCAACTAGGGTTTGTTAAAGGAGGCAAGGTTCTTAAGTGATCCCAAAGGATGTTCCTACCATTACAAGAAGCATAAATAAAGGAACCAAGAGCAAAAAATTCACCCAATGAGATTTGAACATTAACCAATTGTTCAGATCATCAAGGATAGAAATGTTGATTAAATTATTCCAAAACACCAAATTTTATTACTAATATTATAAAAGAAATTTTGAAAGCCAAGCATTCTAGCAACATGGGTGATCTTAGAAGAGTGAATGAATGGCAACACAAGTAAGGTTATGTTATGAGTGTGACAAAGGATCTAACATGATTGCAACAGTGAGAGTCCCAATACCCCCGAACATTCTAAATAAGAAAATTGATCATAATAAGGTTGAAGGAAAAGAAAAGAGATAACAAAAAATTGAAGGAGAAGAAAAAGAGAGCATGAAGCAATTATTTGTGGGAAGTTGGAGAAGATCGAGTGGTTCTAGTTGAGCTATTAGTGAACATTCTAGCTTTAAGGGATTTTTTTTAATAAAAGTTTGAAAAGGCCTATCTATGTCCAATGTATCTCCATCGAGAGTGGTTGGTGATATTGAGAATAGGAGCGATATCATCAAAGCATTCCTAATGGTGATTTCTCCTTCTTGATCGAGTTAGGTTAAAAAATTTGATTAGCATGGACATCCTCTATAGGGTAATAGAAGGAGAAGTTGTGACACCATTAATAGCACAAATTTCATTCTCATTTCCATCATGATTATTGATTTTGGTCCGTCACCAAAGTATCAACATTTTTGAACAATTCGAATTAGTTTTGAGATTTTGATCCAACTTGAGATTCCCATTCAAATCACCATTATGATTCATATGAGTCAAGGGATTGTCTTGTGATGCCAAATTATTACAAGTAGGAGTAATGTTAATTAAGTTATCATTAGTTTCCTCACAAACCTCAATATCATTATTTTTTAAGGCATTGTTCTCCAATAGGCAAATCGTAGATAATAAAGGAGTAGGGGAGGGTGAGTTCCATTTTGAGTAACTTTAGGCATAAGTGAACTTATTGGTTTTCATTTCCTAGAGTGGGATTAGGATCGACAATTTATTCTTTTTTAAGATTATGGTGTAACACAAAGCATTGAGTGATCATGACCATGGATCTTACATTGCAAAAAAATAAGGAAAATTTCAAATTCCACTTTACGATTATACCCAAATTATTCCCATCCAAACTTCTTTAGGTATTTTTTGTAATATCAATCTCAACCAAGATAACGATGATGGATCTGCGGTGGCTTGGATCAATTTGAAGGGGCCTACCAAAGAGAGCCCTAATCGCAAATAAGACTTGATGGGTAAACTAATGTATCCTCATGTTTGGAAAGGCTAGCCATAAAGGAACAATAGGGGATTCCTCTTTCACATCAAAAAGAGGTGACCATTTCAAGAGCCTCATTTGACAATTGTACACAAAGTAGGAGCGACGAGCAAAGACTCTTGAGTAGTCTAAATCATTCAATAGCTGAATAAGGATTTGCTTAGGATTGATCAACTCGATAGTGAAAACTCCCAAAAGCTTTTGGCTATGAAAGAAGGATCGGATATTGTCAAGAGTTGGGTGACATAAGGAAAATTTTCCAACTAATAAAAATTCAAAGGGCTTTGCCAATTTTTTCACATCAAGATCTGAGCACATTACAGTCGGCATTCCACAGAAGGAAGTTGAGATTAAGTTAACCGAAGCATTAGAGCAAGGGTTCTTACCAGATAATGCATCCTTGAAGTACTTCGTAATGATGAAGTCGGATCCAAATTGCCTTGACGCCTCAAGTTTGTGAGCTCAGTTGCATGAAAGCTTCCCATTATAAGATCAAGGAAAAATCACATAAGCGGCGAGAGCAATAAACCAGAAAATCTGATCGGGGAAGGCGGCCTCAAGAAAAATGGAAGGGAACATGAAATCTCCAGAGAGAGCCATGGCCGAGAGGAGAGGGGTGGTTTTTTGAGTTTAGGGTTTAGGGTTACCTTAGGGTTTAACATTAGTTTAGGGTTTAGGGTTTAAGGTTTAATATTTCTTAAGGTTAGAGGTTTAGGGTTTAGAGTTTAGGGTTACAAGTTTAGGGTTTAGGGTTTAGGGTTTTAAGGTTTAGGGTTTAGGATTTAGGGTTTAGTGTTTAGGGGTTTTATGGTTTAGGGTTTAGGTTTTATGTTTTGGATTCAGGTTTTAGTTTAGGGTTTAGGGTTTAGGGTTTTTGGTTTTTTTTTAACGGAGAAGAAATTGAGATTCAACATTTTTTCTTTTTGATTTCATCAACCAAGTAACACACCAAGTTTTTTAAGACACAAATGATGCCATAGATCAGAAATGAGCATGCATAGAGCTAATCAAAAGCCCCAGATAACTAGAACCATCTCTATTATAATGACATAGTTTGATAAGCAGTCATTGGATTTCTCGGTTCTCTAGTTCCCATGAACCTCCCAGATCTTGAGTAGATCCCCATCATATCCCTCTCTCTCCCATGCACAGAACCTCCAGCTCCTCCCACACATAACCACCTTGACCCACCTCCATATCCAACACCTCCAAATCCCCACCTATGATATCATTCACACCACCATGACCTTTAGAGGTTGGCGGTTATGTTCCTACCGTCAAGGTTCTAGCCATTCTTTGGATTTAGATTTAGATTTATTAGGTTTTATTGTTTAGGTATAGGGTTTGGGGTTTAGGATTTAGGGTTTAGGGTTAAGGTTTAGGGTTTATGATTTATGGTTTAAGGTTTAGGGTTTAGGGTTTAGGTTTTAGGGTTTATAGTTTAGGGTTTAGGGTTAGGGTTTAGGGTTTAGGGTTTAAGGTTTTTTGGGGTTTAGGGATTTAGAGTTGTTGGTATATGGTTTAGGCTTTAGGGTTTAGGATTTAGGGTTTATGGTTTTTTTGTAAATTGAGTAAATCGGTAGGCTTAGGCTTATTTAGTTTATTTAGTTTATTTTTTTATTTATTTTAGCTTATTTTATTTTTAATTTTTATTTAGGTTAATTTTATTTTTATTTAGTTTAGTATATTTATTTTAGTTTAGGTTTTTATTTTAGTTTTTTTTTTGTTTAGGTTTTTTTTTTAGTTGAGTTTTATTTTTATTTTCTTTTTTAGGTTTAGGTTTTAGGTTGATATTTTAGGTTTATTTTTCAGTTTTATTTTCTAGTTTAGGTTTAGGTTTATTTTTAGTTTATTTTACTTAATTTAGGTTTAAGTTTTATTTATTTTAGTTTTAGTTTATTTTGGTTTAGGTTTAGGTTTAATTTAGTTTGTTTATTTTATTTTTATTTTAGATTTAGGTTTTTTTAAATCGATTTTAAATTTTAACTTTTATATATTTTTGGTTTAGTTTTTTTTAATTTTTTTATTTTATTTTAGGTTTACTTTATTTTTATTTTATGTTTACTTTTTTATTTATTTAATATTTTATTCTTAAGTTTATTTTATTTTTAGTTTAGTTAAAATATTATTTTATTTTCATTTATTTGTATTAGTTTATTTTATTTTATTTTAGGTTTAGATTTAAGTTTAAGTCTATGTTTTTATTTTATTATATTTTACTTATTTATTTAGGTTTAGGTTTATTTATTTATTTTATTTTAAAGTTTTATTTAGTTTAGGTTTAGATTTTTTAGGTTTTTTAGTTTAGGTTTAGGGTTTAGGTTTAGGGTTTTAGGGTTTAGTTAGTTTGGGTTATTTGGGTTTAGTGTTAAGGCTTTTCGTTTAGGGTTTTAAGGTTTAGGGTTTAGGTTAGGTTTAGGGTTATTTTAGGTTTAGATTTAGTTTAGGTTTAAGGTTTTTTTAGGGTTTAGGGTTTAAGGTTTAGGGTTGTTGGTTTAGCATTTAAGGTTTAGGGTTTTAGGGTTTAGGGTTTAGGGTTTAGGATTTTAGGATTTAGCATTTAGGGTTTAGGGGTTTTAAGGTTTAGGGTTTTAGGGTTTAGGGTTTTATGGTTTAGGTTTTAGGTTTAGAGTTCAGGTTTTAGTTTAATGTTTTGGGTTTTTCATTTTTTTTAATAGAGAACAAATTCAAATTCAACATTTCCTCATTTTGATTTCATCAACCAAGTTACACACCAAGTTTTCTAAGACACTGGCGATCATATAGATAAAAATGAGCATCATAGATCTAAAAAACCTAGATAATTATAACCGTCAGTGAAGACATAGTTCCATATCGGTGATCATTGGTCATTCTTGAGTTTCTCATTCCCATCAACCACGACCTCTCAGTAGGACCTCCCATCATATCCTCGATTTCTCTCCTTAGCACCATAAGATCGCTCCTCCCTTGCATAACCACCCTACTTTGACCACCACCTTCATATCCACCGGCCTCCAGATGCCACCACTACTATACTACCTCCACAATGGTCGGGTAGTTTGGTTGTGGTATGTTCTTACCATCAAGGTTTTACCCTTTCTTAGCATTTAGGCTTAGGTTTATTAGGTTTCATTAAATAAGTTTAGGGTTTAGGGTTTACGGTTTAGGTTTTAGGGTTAGGGTTTAGATTTATTTTGTTTTTAGGTTTAGGTTTAGGGTTTTTTTTAGGTTTAGGTTAGGGTTTTAGGTTAGGGTTTAGGTTTAGGGTTTAGTTTAGTTTAGGATTTATGGTTTAGGTTTATTTAGTTTAGGGTTGTAGGTTTAGTGTTGTAGGTTTAGGGTTTATGATTTAGTGTTAGTTTTAGGGTTCAAGTTTAGGGTTTGGTGTATAGGGTTTATGGTTTAGGATTTAGGGTTTAGAGTTTTTTCTTAAAATTAAGTAAACCAGTTGGATGAGGTTTTATTTATTTTAATTTAATTTATTTTTAATTTTTATTTATTTATTTATTTTTTATTTATTTATTTTAGGTTTATTTATTTTAGTTTAGGTTTTTTATTTTAGTTTACAGTTTAGCTTTAGGTTTATTTCTTAGTTAATTTTAGGTTCAATTTTTTAGGTTTTAAGGTTTAAGTTGAGGTTTAGGGTTTAGGGTTTAAGGTTTGAGTTTTAGGTCAGTTTGGTTTTATATATTAGTGTTTAGGTTTCTTTATTTAGTTTAGGTTTTAGTGTTTAGGTTTTATTTTAACATTTTAGTTTAGGTTTATTTAGGGTTTAGGTTTAGGTTTTAGGTTTAGGTTTAGGGTTTTTAAGGTTTAGGTTTTAGGTTATAGTAGGTTTAGGTTTAGTTTTAGGGTTTAGGGTTTAGTTTAGGTTTATTTTTTCTTTAATTTTAGGTTTAGCGTTTAGGTTTTAGGTTTATTATTCAGGTTTAGGGTTTAGGGTTTAGGGTTTACGATTAGGGTTTTAGGGTTAGGGTTTTGGGTTTTTAGGGTTTAGGGTTTAGGGTTTAGGTTTTAGGTTTTGGGTTCAAGTTTTAGTTTAGGGTTTAAGGTTTTTGGTTTTTTTTAAATAGAGAATAAATTCAGATTCAATATTTTTTTTCTTTTCAATTTCATCAACCAAGTTACACACCAAATTTTCGAACCTGGCGGTGACATAGATCAAAATTTACAAACAAATAAAAAAAAGAGAATCATCTCTACTGTAAATGCACAGTTCCATAAGCAATAGATTGAATTGGCCATTCTTAAGTTTTTCTAGTTCCCATCAGAACCACCCCAGCCTCTCAAGTTGTGGGATCCACCATCATATCACTGATCCCTCCCCACCACCACACGGTATAACCTATCCTTATGTTGCTCCAACCACCCTATATCCGCACCTCATCCCCACCAACATTGTGATAAGCGCCACAGGCCTCCCTAGATCTAGGAGCTTGTTGGTGATGTTCCAATCATCAAGGTTCTGCCCATTCTTAACATTTAGGTTTAGGTTTAGCTTTATTAAATTTTATTGTTTAAGTTTAGTGCTTGTGTTTTCAGATTTAGGGTTTAAGGTTAGCGTTTAGGATTTTGGATTTAGGATTTAGGGTTTAGGGTTTAGGGTTTAGGTTTTAGGGTTTAGGGTTTAGGGTTTTAGTGTTTATGCTTTTAAGATTTAGGGTTAGGGTTTAGGGTTTAGGGTTTAGTGTTTAGGGTTTAGGGTATAGGGTTTATGGTTAAGGGTATTTTAAGGTTTAGATTTTAGGGTTTAGGGTTTAGGGTTTAGGGTTTTTGATTTCGAGTTTACAATTTTTAAAATTAATGCAGTAGGTTTAAATTTATTAGACTTAGTTTATTTTTTATTTATTTTAGTTTACTTTATTTTTTATTTTTATTTAGGTTTATTTTTAAGTTTTTTTAGTATAGCTTTTTTGTTTTATTTATTTTATCTTAAGTTTTTATTAGAGTTTATTTTTTAAGTTAAGGTTTAGGTTTAGGTTAATTTTTTAGTTGAGTTTTATTTTTATTTCATCTTTTAAGTTTAGGTTTTTAGGTTTTTAGGTTTTAGGGTTTAGCGTTTATTGTTTAGGCTTTAGGGATTAGGGTTCTTAGGGTTTGGGGTTTAGGGTTTAGGGTATAGTGTTTAGGATTTAAGGTTTAGGGTTTAGGGTTTAGGGTTTAGGGTTTATGGTTTTGGGTTTTGGGTTTAGGGTTTGAGGGTTTTGGGTGTTGGTTTAGGGTTTAGGGTTAGTATTAGGGTTTAGGGTTTAGGGTTAGGGTTTTATTTTAATTTATGTTTTAGGTTTAGGGTTTTTAGTTTATTTTTTTTAGAGTTGGTTTTATTTTTTTAGGGAGGTTTAGGGTTAAGGTTTAGGTTTCTTTTAAGTAAAATGGTAGGTTTAGGTTTGTTTATTTATTTTATTATTTTAGTTTATTTTATTTGTTATTTTATTTATGTTTTTTTTTTTAGTTTATTATTTATTTTAGGCTTGTTCATTTTAGTTTATTTTTATTTTAGATTATTTTCTATGTTTAGGTTTAGGTTTATTTTTTAGTTGAGTTTTATTTTAACTTTAATTTTTAGGTTTAGGTTTTATTTTTTTATTTTTATATTTACGTTTAGGTTTTTATTTTAATTTTTTAGATTTGGATTTTAGGTTTTTATTTTAGGTTTATTTTTAGGTTTTATTTTTTAGTTAAGGTTTAGGATTATTTTTAGTTTATTTTCTTTTATTGAGATTAGGTTTAGGTTTAGTTTAGTTTATCTTAGGTTTAGGCTTATGTTTTATTTATTTTAGTTTAGTTTATTTTAGTTTAAGTTTAGGTTTATTTTATTTTATTTATTTTATTTTTATTTTAGGTTTAGGTTTTTTCTTAGTTTAGGTTCTTTTCTTTTAGTTTAAAGTTTAAGTTTAATTTTTATTTAATTTAAGGCTTATTTTTTAGCTTTAGGTTTTTGTTTAGGTTTTATTTTATTTTATTTTTGGTTTCTTTTGATTTTATTATAGGTTTAGTTTTTATTATGTTTAGGTTTTTTATTTTTTTGTTTAGCTTAGGTTTTTATTTATTTTATTTTAGTATAGTTTTTTTTTATTTTATTTTATTTTTAACTTTAGGTTTAGGTTTTTTTTATGTTTATATTTTATTTTATTTTTGTTTGGATTTTTTTTTAAATTTATTTTTAGGTTTTATTTAGTTTAAGTTTAGGTTTTTAGCTTTTTAGGGCTTAGGGTTTAAAGTTTTAGGTTTAGGTTTTTATTTTTGGGTTTAGGGTTTAGGGTTTAGGTTTTAGGGTTTAGGGTTTTATGGTTTAGGGTTTAGGGTTTAGGGTTTAATGTTTTTAGGGTTTAGGTTTAGGGTTTAGGTTTTAGGTTTAGGGTTTAAGGTTTTTGGTTTTTCTTTTAACAGAGAACAAATTCAGATTCAACATTTGTTCTTTTCAATTTTGTCATCCAAGTAGCACATAAAGTTTTCTATGACATAAGTTATGACATAGATAAAAAATGAGCACGCATAGAGCAAATCAAAAACCATAGATGAAATAGTCGTCTCTTATAAAGAACCAATTCCATAGGTGGGATGGGTCATTTGATTTTCTCTAGTTCCCATAAGAACCACCCGGGCTCTCTCAGAGATCCATCATCATATCCCAGGCTCTCCCTCCCCAACCACCATGGGTGTAACCTCCATCGCTCAAGCCTCTTCCTGCTGCTCAGGCCACCACCTCCATATCCTCCGCACCTCATCCCCACCACCACCGATAAGTGCCTCCTCCCCTTTGCCAGGCCCGAGCGGTTGATGGTGATGTTTTGACAATCAAGGTTCTGCCCATTCTTATGGTTTAGGTTTAACTTTAGGTTTATTAGGTTTTGGGGTTTAGAATTATTTTTTAATTTATTTAGTTACTTTAGGTTTTAGGTTTAGGGTTTGGGGTTTAGGGTTTAGGGTTTATGGTTAGGGTTTAATGTTTAGGGTTTAGGGTTCAGGGTTTTAGGGTTTATGCGTTTAGGGTTTAGTGTTTAGAGTTTAGAGTTTTAGTGTTTATGCTTTTAGTGTTTAAGGTTAGGGTTTAGGGTTTAGTGTTTTTGCTTTAGGGTTTAGAGTTTTTTAGGGTTAAGGGTTTAGGGTTGTAGGTTTAGTGTTGAAGGTTTTGGGTTTAGGGTTTTAGGGTTCATTTTAGGGTTTAGGGTTTAGAATTTAAGGTTTATGGGCTTTTTTATTTTTAAAATTAAGTAAACCGATAGGTTTAGGTTTATTTAGTTTAGTTTATTTTATTTTTATATTTAATTAAGTTTATTTTTAATTTTTATTTAGTTTAGTTTATTTATTTTAGGTTTTTTATTTTAGGTTATAGTTTAGGTTTATTTTTTAGTTGAGTTTTATGTTTTTCTTTAGCTTTAGGTCTTTAGGTTTTTACGGTTTAGGGTTTAGGGTCTAGGGTTTAGGTTTTATGATTTTATGGTTTAGGGTTTTAGGGTTTATGGTTTAGGGTTTAGGGTTTAGTGTTTAGGCTTTAAGGTTTAGGATTTTTGGGGTTTAGGGTTTTAGGGTTTTAGGGTTTAAGGTTATAAGTTTAGGGTTTGGAGTGTAAGTTTAGGGTTTTAGGTTTTGGGTTTAGGGTTTTAGGGGTTTGGGTTTTGGGTAAGTTTTTTATTTTTACTTTTATTTATTTATTTATTTTATTTTTAGGGTTTAGGGTTTAGGGTTTAGGTTTTAGGTTTGTGGTTCACGTTCTATTTTAGGTTTATTTTAAAATTAAGTAAACTGGTAAGTTTAGGACATTTTTAGTTTATCTAATTTATTTTCTATTTATTTTAGTTTATTTATTATTATTTTTTCATTTAGGTTTATTTTTTATTTTATTTAGTTTATTTTATTTATTTTATGTTTATTTATTTAAGTTTAGGTTATTTATTTTAGTTTATTTTTTAGGTTTATGTTAATTTTTTAGTTTAGTTTTATTTTTATTTTATTTTTTTAATTTTTGCTATTTTTTATTTTTAGATTTAAGTTTATATTTTTATTTTTATTTTTTAGGTTTAGGTTTTAGGTTTTATTTTAGGGTTATTTTTAGGGATTAGGTTTAAGGTAGGTTAAGGTTTATTTTTAGTTTATTTTATTTTATATAGTTTAGGGTTTAGGTTTAATTTATTTTAGGTTTAAGTTTTATTTATTTTAGTTTAGTTTATTTTAGTTTAAGTTTCAGTTTATTTTATTTTATTTATCTGAGTTTAGTTTATTTTCTTTTAGTGTAAGGTTTAAATTTTATTTTTATTTATTTTTAAGTTTAATTTTTAGGTTTATTTTTCATGGTTAGGTTTTTATATAGTTTTATTTTTATTTTATTTTATTCTAGGCTTATTTTAGGTTTATTTTATTTTTATTTATCATTTAGTTTTTATTTTATTTAGGTTTTTTATTTTTAGGTTTATTTTATTTTTTAATTTAATATAGGGTGTATTTATTTTAGTTTATTTTAGTTTTATTTTTTTTTATTTTTTTTTTTAGGTTTAGGTTTAGTTTTAGGGTTAAGTTTAGGTTTTAGTTTAGGTTTTCATTTTATTTAATTATTTTATTTTAGGTTTACATTTTTATTTATTTTATTTTTTGGTTTTATTTTATTTAAGTTTGGTTTTAGGTATTTACATTTGTGAGTATTTTATTTAGGGTTTAGGATTTGGGGTTTAGTGTTTAGGGTTTAGGGTTGTAGTTTTTAGATTTTGGGTTTAGGCTTTAGGCTTTAGGCTTTAGGTTTTAAGGTTTAGGGTTGAGGGTTTTAGGGTTTATGGTTTAGCGTTTAGGGTTTAGGATTTAGGGTTGTAGGTTTCTGATTTAGGGTTTAGGGTATAGGGTTAGTTTTAGGGTTTAGAGTCTTGGGTTAAGGTTTTTTTTTACTTTTAAGGTTTAAAGTTTAGGGTTTAGAGTTTACGGGTTAGGATTTAGGTTTAGGGTTTGGTATTTGGTTTTAATAGAAATTGATTCAACATTTTTTTATTTCTTCAACCAAGTAACACACCATTTTTAAGACACAAGTGCTATCATAAATAAAAAATGAGCATGCATAAAGCAAATAAAAAACCCTAGATAACTAGAATCATCTCTACTGCAAAGACATAGTTCCATAAGCAGCAGATCGTATCAGCCGTTCTTCAATTTCTCCAGTTCCCATCATAACCACCCCGGCCTATCGAGTAGCAGGATCCACCATCATATCTCCGATCTCTCTCTCTGTCTCCACCCTGGCTATAACCTCCGTCGCTCCTCCCACTTTGATAGCCACTAATGCTCTGACCACCCCCTCCATAACCACCAACACCTCCAGATCCCCCACCTCCATTGCGATAACAATCGCCTCCGCCTTCGCCTCCACCACTAGATCTACCTTGAGCCTGGTTGATGGTGATGTTCCTACCATCGAAGTTTTACCCATTCCTAGGGTTTAGGTTTGGTTTAGGTTTTAGGGTTTAGGTTGATTTTTTAATTTATTTAGTTACTTTAGGTTTAGGTTTAGGTTTAGGGATTTAGGGTTTAGGGTTTAGGGATAGGAATTAGGGTTTAGGGTTTAAGGTTTAGCATTTAGGGTTTATGCTTTTAGAGTTTTGGGTTTAGGGTTTATGTTTTAGAGTTTAGGGTTTACGGTTTAGTGTTTTTTAGGGTTTAGGGTTTTTTTTTTTTGGAAAAGCCCATATAGAGGAATTTTAACAAAAAGGGTTACAAGATCCTTAAAGGGATAAACTCACAACTTTAAGAGCTACAATCACTAGAGAGTAAATCCTTATCTAAGTACAACCAAAAGCAAAATAAAAGAGTAAAGGAAAGAAAAAGATACAAATTGATTAACATAGATAAGCCAATGGATAGATTAGTGCCAAAGCTCTTCAGGATGAGAGAATGCATGACACTAAGGAGCAAACTGTCAAGAGAACAAGAGAAGTGCACCTGCAAAATTGTAGAAAGATAAAATTAGAGCGAGTTAAATATCTGACAAAATGAAAATTGAAAGCAGCATAAACTAAGAAAGATTATAAAGTAGTGTGATAGAGAAGGCTCAGGCTCAAATCACATCAAATTAGGGCAGATGCAAATATGAGCATCCAAACTTCAGCGGAAGGGTTACAACACAAGAGCTACTACCAAACCAAAAAGGAGTGAAATCATCACAGCCATCATAGCCAACAAACTTGTGGGAACATAGCAACCATTTTTTGAAAGTCTTTTGAGCCTTAGTACATGCAAACCTAAGCAAAGCCATATACACGATAGAAAAGGATTCAACAAAGAACAGAATGGGTAAGGGGATCCCATGCAGAATAAATATCGTCAGTATAGTCACCATGGCATGAGAAATCCTACACATATGAAAATGAACTTCCAGATCCACATTATTTTTAACCAGAGACAAGGGTTTAATTAGACCAGCATGAAAACCCACCACAGGAAAATAGTAGAAAGGGTCACGCAGAGGAAAGAAGCAATACACAACAAGTTGAAAAGCCTGCTGAAATCCAGCAAAGGCAAATAAACAAGCAAGTAAATAACTCCAACCCAAACATATAGGACATATATGAAGTTAATAACCAACAAGTGTAAAGCAAAATAGCATAACCCAAACTCAAATTACAACAGGAAATGTAGAAGTTTAACAAAGATAAGATGGGAATGCAGTGAGACAGGTGGACGAAGGCAGATAATAAGGCTCCCCACCACAAACAAACTCCAAATTAAGACAATCGGAGACAACCCGAAGCAACTTGGCGGGCATAAAACGATAATCTAGTTCAGCCAATAACCAAGATAGCAAAAAAATAGCAAGCTGGCCATAAACCCACCCATTCAGAATAGACAGTGCATAAGGTAACATCCAAGAAAGTAATAGCATAAGCACAGTGATCTGCACAATTGGGAAGGTGAGGATAACAAAAGCAATCAGAAAAACAACCCCAAAAGCATCCTGCTAGACATGATAGACAACTCCAGTAGCAACTTGCTGGGCCTAAATAATCTAGTCAGCCAACAACCAAGATAGCAATTAACAGTAAGCAGGCCATAAAACCACCCATTCAGAATAGACAGTGCATAAGTTAATTTCCATGTAGGTAATAGCATAATCACAGTGGTCTCGACAAGTCTAACTAAACCAAAATGGAAAAAATAGCAGCAATTTAGATGGTGATCAGCTGCAGTCCAGATGCAAACAACAAAATCAAGGAGAAAAACAAAAGCCAAAAAACAGCCAACAACCTCCGAGGAAGCCTGCTGGACATAAGATCCAAAATTCCAACAACCAACAATTAAAACAATAAATATTGCACCCATAAGATAAGACAATAAAAATAGTGGTACAACATAGAAAGGGTTCAAAAGCCATCATAGAAATCCTTCAAGACAAAGGAGAGCAGGCTAGCAGCTAAACTACCATCCTCAGTAAAAGTCGACTGAAAAGAAATCATTAAGTAAATCCAATCCTGCAAAGAGACAATAATAATAATAAGGGTATGGCAATTTCTCTCCTTACAGGTTGGTAAGGTGAGGTTAGCAAAAGCAATCAAAAAAATAGCAGCAAAATAGCCTATTGGACATAAGACCTGAAAATTCAACAGCCAATAATTAAAACATCAAAACATTTATTACACCCACCATAAGATAAACTAATAAAAAGCAGTGGAACAGCATAGAGTCAAAAGTGATTCAAAGGAAATCCATCTTTGAAATCCTTCAAGACACACAAAGCATTAGCTAAGCCACAGAATCGGTAAAAATAAGTGGAAGGAAATCAAGTAATTCAATCAAAGAAGTCATAGTAGCAAGGGTATTACAATTTCTCTCATACAGTTGTGGAGGTGAGGTTAGGGAGCATAAAAGGGGCCACATCCATAATAAAGGGAGAAAAATTAGATAAATTAGGGGCTGTCATGAAGCTATACAAAATATAGCAATTTAACATTGATAAAGTGAGCCCATAAGATTTCAAAAGGAAAAGAGATAGATCACAGCCTTAACCATATAATGGAAAATAGATACATTATGACCCCTTAACAAAATATTGATGGCAGGAAGTTTATCCCTGTTGATCAGAAAGTAAAGCAGAAAGTAAAGCACAAGGTAATACATATCCCTCCGTGAGAAACACCTTACCAATATGAAGCTGCGGCGATAAGACCCCAAAATGGTTAGGCTAATTAATCCAACACAAATGCAGAGATTAGCAATTAACCAGAAAGGGTTATCAGGAAGATGCAAAACAACCTCAGATGAAGCCTGCTGGACATAAGGTCCAAAATTCTAACAGTCAACAAATAAAATAGCAATACAATTATTGCACCCACCATAGGAAAAGCCAATAAAAAATAGTGATGCAACATAGACACAAAAGGGGTTCAAAAGGAAGCCATCAATGAAATCCTTCAAGACAAAGGAGAGCAGGCTTGCAGCTAAATTAACATCTTAAGTAAAAGCAGACTGGAAGGAAATCATTAAGTAAGTCCAATCCTGCAAAGAGACAATAATAATAACAAGGGTATTCGAATTTCTCTTTTTACAGGTTGGGAAGGTGAGGTTAGCAAAAGCAATCAGAAAACCAAACCCAAAAGCAGCCAGTAGGACATAAGACCCAAAAAGCTAGCAACCAACAATTAAAATAGCAAAACATATATTACACCCACCATAGGAAAATCCAGTAAAAAGTAGTGGAACAACATAGAGTCGAGAATGGTTCAAAGGAAAGCCATCTTTGAAATCCATCAAGACACCTAAAAGCAGACCAGTAGCTAATCCCACAGCATTAGTAAAAATAGGCTGGATGGAAATCAAGAAGTAATTCCAATCCTGACCATTAATAGTGGAAACAGTAGAAGCAGTAAGACCCCAAATAAGGTTAGGGTAATTAAACCAACAGAAGATGCCACAAAGATCAGCAAATAACCAGAAAGGGGTATCAGGAAGATGCATCCGCAAAATTCAGAGAATTAACAACACAAAATAGAAGTTGAGCATGCATTAAAGCGTAATATAAGCCAAACCAATAGGATGTATTAATTTCTGAGGTAAGGGAGTTCAGTATTGTCCAAATTAACCAAACCATGCAAATGCTTAGGAAGTGTAAGATGATCAAAGAATTTTATGCCATCTAATCTAGCACCCGTTGGCAAGTGTCGCACATGCATTACCCTCATGCCATACATGAGTGATTTTAAAATAGAGTTGAGAATGGAGCTAGTGCGCTTGAGAAGATAGTACAATTGTATTGCCCATTTTGGTGGAAGTCAAAAGGTCAATCAACAAAGGCATCCACCTCAATCCAAATATTGAGCCAACCTTTTTTGAAGTCTCAATTGCTGGCGCCATTAAGTCGACAAAGGCGAGCAAGTATTAAGGGGGTAAGCAAAAGCACATAGGACTTTAGCATTAAGGTTTTTGAAAATGTCACCACATCCAGAAGCATTTTGAGAGATAGAGCCATCAGTGTTAATTTTAATAGTATTAGCATGAGGTTTTACCCAATAAACAATCTTGTCATCTTTACAGTTGGGTGGATCCGGCAAGTTAAAACCCAATTTATTAGCCACTAATTTACAGCCTTTGAATTGATTGTAGTTAATTAAATTAGCATTAAACAAGTCACATATTTTATTTTTAATTCTAGCAATTATCCACATGTGGTTCATAGGAATCCCACGATGTTTTGCATCATTTCGGTCCATCCATATGAACCAAATAAGAGGATAGCAGTTATGACTTTAATGTGGCCTTTAATAGTATTTTCAAAATAAACTTCAAGAAGTTGGTAAGGAGTTAAGGAGCAATTGAATTTGACAATATTAAAGAGATCATCATACCAAATCCAAAGTTTGGAAGCAATGGCTCCATTAACAAATACATGATTACATTCTCAATGTGAAAGCAGTAGTAGTATTTTGAAGGTAAGTAAAACACATCAAGGAGTCAGGATGAAGTTTTCAAAATACACCAAGTTAGAATAGAATAACAATTAGGAATAGTGTTATTCCAAAGTTTGAAAAACACATTGGAGAAATCATGAGCTTCTTTAATATGAATCCAAACATTTTTAAGGTTGAAATCACCATTTTTAGAAAGCTTAAAAGGATCGATCATGAATGCTAGGAATGATAGGAATAGTAGTAAGCTTATTTAAAAGAGAGAAAGGAATATAATCAATAAGCTAACTATTGTTTCACATATTATTCTGCCAGAAAGAGTTCACTTTAATAGCAGCAGTGGAGTGTGTAGAAAGTAAATCATCAATGGACCCACCTCTAGTCTAGTTATCTTGCCAAAAGAAAGAGGTTCTAGAGTTAATCTTCCAAGATATTAATGATTCAGCTTCCCATTTGATGGAACAAAGTCTTTTCCAGATAGGAGAGTCTCTCGCTTTATAGGGGCAAATGAGAGGGTGTTTACCCTAGCAGTATTTGGCAGTCATGAAATTAGCCCAAAGACTATTGTTTCTCCTAAAATTCCACCAAAGTTTATAGGAAAAAGCAGTGATAGCTTCCTTGATTGGCTTACATCCAAGACCACCTTCAACAAGAGTGCCACAGCTTTTATACTAAGAGGTCCAATGCATTCTTTTAGAAGAATTGTTAGAACCCTAGAAGAATTTGTTAAGGAGGTGCTCTATTAATGGTAGAATTACAATGGTTTGAATGAGATATAAGGCATGGAGTTAAGGGTGCTCTTAATCAAGTGAGCCTACCGCCAAATGATAGTAAATGAAATTCCCAAAGCAAATTTTATTAGAGATTTTTTGGATTAGCTCATCAAAGAGATGTGATCTTTTAGACCTTTAAAATGAGCACCAAGATATTTAATAGGAAGTTATTGTTGCTAAAATTAGTAATTCTCAAGATTTGGTTGATCTTATACTAGGGATTTTAGAGGAAGGAATGAAACAACTTTTACCTTCATTAAGAAAGAGACCACTTTCATTACCAAATTTATTTAAAAGATTCTTAATAGTTTTAATGTGATGAATAGAGGCATTGAAAAAGATTATGAATTCATCAACAAAACTAAGATGAGAGACAGGAAGACCACCTTGAGTTCTAAAAAACATGCTAGGATTATTGTTGAAAAGATCATTAATGCTCCTTGAAAGATATTCAACAACAATAATAAAAAGAGAGGGAGATAAGGGATCTCCTTGTCTCAATCCATGCATCGAAGGGAAAAAACCTAGGGACTCACCATTCATGATAATGGAGAACCAAACATCGGTAATACAATTTTTAATGAGGCGGATAAAATAGAAAAAAAACAAATGAAGAATTTGGAAGAGGAAATTCCAAGAGAGGTTGTCAAAAGCTTTAGAGATGTCATTTGAAAAGGATGTTACCACCTAGTAGAAGCATCAATGTGAATCACTCTTGGGCTAGAAGAATGTTGTCGAGATATAGCTCTACCTTTAACAAAGCGTTTGGTTGGGGAAATAATTTTAGCGGCAGGGTCTAATTCTATTTACAATTAATTTAGTAATGAGTTTATGAAAGAAGGTGCAAAGGCGATAGGTGAAATCACCCCAAGATTGATTATTAATTTTGGGAATGAGAATAATGGCGGTGCTAGAAAAATATCTAGGTAAAGGATTTCCATCGAAAAAATTAACAACAACATCAACAAGGTCAGACTTAATAATAGGCCAATAATACTGAAAAAATTGAGTCATGTAGCCTTGAGAATGATGTTCATGCTATTGAGAATACTACCAATCTCAGCTTCCGTAGGACGCAAACTAAGTAAGTGGTTGTCATCATTACTAATCGATGAGGGAATTAGGTGTGAGTTGGAGAGAGCTTCTAAGGAAGGGTTGTTGTTTAATAAGTTTTAAAATGATGCATGACAAAATCTTTAATATCATTATTATCAGTGATCTAGCTGCTGTTATTATTTTTAATTTTTTTAATAGAGTTTAAGGATTTCTTTTTTTTGGAAAGAGCATGGAAGTACCTGATATATCTATCACCATCAACAATATGTTTGCTAGCATCCTTTTGCCGCCAGTAGGTTTCCTCCATATTCTGATAATTAACCAAGTTATCTTTAGCTTCATTCAACTCCTCAAGTTTAGTAGAATCAGTCAAAACAACATCTTCAAGAGAACAAACTAATTGTTCCATATTTTTGAGATTAGCAAAGAGATTTTTAAAATGATGCTTGTTCCAATAATTTAGGTTTTGTTTAAGCATTTTAAGCTAAAGCTAGAGGCGAATCATGCCCTTAATGGAATTATTTGGATGAAGAGGAGCCTTCCAATTATTGGATACAAAATTGATGAAATCAATGTGTTGGATCCACATATTTTGGAATCTAAAAGGAGCTGGGGAGGATAATCTACTAGAGTGATTTTGGACAGAAATCAAATGCGGAGCATGATCAGACAATGTTTTGCTCAAATGTTCAACAGAAATAAGAGGCCATTGATTGATCCAAAGAGAATTAAAAAGAGTCCTATCAAGCTGCTGCCAGAGTCTAGAGTTATGCCATGTATAGTCAGAGCCCAAAAAGCCAATATCAATTAGATTTCAATTAAGAATCATATTAGAAAAGTATTCCATGGAATGAATGTTAGGAGAGCAACCTCCCATTCTTTTTGAGGAAGAGAGAATAGTGTTGAAGTCAACCCCAACCAAGGGTTTATTGAGAGGAGGCAAAGGTTTTGTCCCAAAGGATGTTCCTACCTCTATTATTACAAGAAGCATAAATAAAGGAACCAAGAGCCAAAAATCACCCAATGAGATGTGAACATTAACCAATTGTTGAAGATCATCAAGGATAGAGATGTTGACTAAATTATTCCAAAACACCAAATTGCTAATATTATAAAAGAAATTTTGAAAGCCAAGCATTCTAGCAACATGGTTGATCTTAGAAGAGTGTATGAATGGTTCAATAAGAACAAGTAAGGCTATGTGATGAGTATGACAAAGACTTCTAATATGGTTGCAGATAATGAGAGTCCCAGTACCTCGAACATTTCAAATTAGTAAATTGATCATAATAAAATAAGAAGGAAAGGAAAAGAGATAACTAAAGAAATAAAAAGCAAGAAGAAAAGAAAATTAAAAGTAGTTATTTATTGGAAGTTAGAGAAGATCTAGTAGTTCTAGTGGAGCTATTAGTGAACATTTTAGCTTTAAGGGATTTTTTCTTTTTAAAATAGTTTGAAAAGGTCTATCTTTGTCCGAAGTATCCCCATCCAATAAAGAGTGATTTGTGATATTCAGAATAGAACCTGTATCAGTCAAAGCATTCCTAATGGTAATTTCCCCTTCTTCAATATCAAAATTAAGTTGAGAAAGAGGGTTAGCATGTGTATCACTCTGAAGGGTAGGAGAAGGAGAGGTTGTGAAGCCATTAATAGCATAGATTACATGCTCAGTTTCAGAATTACTTTTCTAATTTTGTTCCATCATCAAAGGATCAATAGTTTTCAGATTTTGTTCTTTCATCAAAAGACCAATTCTAGAATTTGTTTTCAGATTTTGATCCAACCTAAAGTTTCCATTCAAATCACCACTAGGGTTCATATGAGTCTCCTCGGGTTCACTAGCCAAAAGGGGTAAGTTAGACTGAGTCAAGGTATTATCTTGAGGAGCCAAAATATTATAATTAGAAGCAATGTTAATTAAGTTATCATTAGCCTCCTCACAAGCCTCATAAGCATTATTTTTAACATGCTCAGATTGCTCTCTAATAGGCAAATCAGTGGATAGAAAAGGAGTAAGGGTAGGGGGATGATTCCCATTTTGAGTGACTTTAGGCACATAAGCAAATTTAATGATTTTTTTATTTGATAGAGTAGGATTAGGATCCAGTAATTTATTCTTTTTAAGATGAGGATGCAATATAAAACATTTAGAATGATCATGGCCATGAATCTTACAATGTGTGCAAAAAATAGGAAAATTCTCAAATTTGACTTTTTGATTATAACCAAATTTCTCAGAGCCGATCCAAACTTTTTTTAGGATGCTTTTTAGTAATATTAATCTCAACCAAAATATGAGCAACAAAAGGCTGTGATCTCGCAGTGGTGGCCTGATCAATTTGAAGAGGCCGACCAAAGAGAGCCCCAACCACAAAGAGAACTTGATGTGTAACATAATATATTCTCATATTAGGAAGAGCAATCCATATTGGAACAATTGGGGATTCATCTTTTATATCAAAAAGAGGAGACCATTTCAGAAGTCGCATTTGACAATTAAACACAAAGTAAAAGCGACGGGCAAAAACTCTAGAATAATCTAAGTCATTAGAGAGCTAAATTAAAATATGCCTAGGATCAATCAATCAGATGAAAATGCACGAAAGTTTAAGGCTATGGAAAAAGATGGGATGTTATCGAGTTGGACGTGAAAATTTACCAACTAAAGAGAATTTAAAAGGCTTCACCAACTTTTCCACGTCTAGATCCGAGCTCATAACAGCAGGCATCCCATAAAATGAGGTCGAGATAAAATTCCCCGAAGCATTAGGGGAAAGGTTCTTACCAGATAATGCATCCTTGACAGACTTAACTGCAGGCAGAGTAGCGGATGATTTTGGATCCAAAATTCCATGTAATTCTGATGCCCTAGCCGATGCCTCCAAGCTTGAAAAGCTCGGTTGCATGGAAAGCAGCTCCTCTTCCATTGAAAGAGCAAAGGGTAACTCACATTAGCGGCCAATCAGAGAGAAATTATCAAAAATATGATCAAGAATGATCAAAAATCGGCCAAGCCACAAGGAAAATGAAAGGGAAAATGCAATCGCCAGAGAGCGCCGTGGCCGAGGACTAGTTGTGGGTTTAGGGATGTAGGTTTACTATTATAGGTTTAGGGTTTAGGGTTTAGGATTTAGGGTTTCAGGATATTCTTTAAAATTACGTAAATCGATAGATTTTAGTTTATTTAGTTTACTTAGTTTATTTTTTTACTTACTATAATTTATTTTATTTTTATTTTTAATTAGGTCTATTTTTATTTTTATTTAGTTTAGTTTCTATATTTTAGGTTTATTTATTTTAGTTTAGGTTTTTTGTTTTAGTTTTTCCTTTAGTTTTAGGTTTCGGTTTAATTTTTTGTTTAGTTTCACTTTCATTTTATTTTTTAGGTTTAAGTTTTTAGGTTTTTTGCATTTAAGGTTTAGGGTCTAAGGTTAGGGTTTAGGGTTTAGGGTTTTAGGGTTTAGGTTAAGGGTTTAGGTTTATCATTTTATTTTGTTTAGGTTTTAGGGTTTAGGGTTGAGGGTTAGTTTTAGCATTTAATGTTTAGGGTTTAGGGTTTAGGATTTAAGGTTTAGGGTTTATTTTAGGATTTAAGCTTTAGGGTTTATGGTTTAGGATTCAGGATTTAGGGGCTTTTTAAAGAAAAATTAATTAAACATGTAGGTTTAGGTTTATTTAGTTTAGTTTTTTTTATTTTTTTATTTTTTATTTTTTATTTAGTTTAGTTTATTTATTTTTGGTTTATTTTTTTAGTTTAGGTTTTTCATTTTACTTTATTTTTTAGGTTTACGATTAGATTTAGGTTTATTTTTTAGTTTACTTTATTTCTATTATATTTTTTAGGTTTAGGTTCTTAGGTTTTTAGGGTTTAGGGTTTATGGTCTAGGGTTTAGGGTTTAGGGTTTTAAGGTTTAAGGTTTTAGGGTTAGGGTTTAGGGTTTAGAGTTTAGGGTTTAGTGTTTGTGCTTTAGGGTTTAGGGTTTTTCAAGGTTCAAGGTTTTTAGGATTTAGCATTTAGGGTTTACAGTTTAGGGTTTAGGGTTTAGGGTTTAGTCTTTGAGCTTTAGGGTTTAGGGGTTTTTAGGGTTCAGGGTTTTTAGGATTTAGCATTTAGGGTTTACGGTTTAGGGTTTAGGGATTAGGGTTTTGGGTTTAGGGTTTAGGGTTTAGGGTTTAGGGTATAGGGTTTAGGGTTGAGGGTTTTAGGGTTTCTGCTTTTAGGGTTTAGGGTTTAGCATTATGGTTTAGGGTTTAGGTTTTATTGTTTAGGGTTTAGAGTTTAACGTTTAGGTTTATTTATATTTATAGGTTTAGTTTATTTAGGTTTAGGGTTTAGGGATGTAGGTTTAGTGTTGTTGGTTTAGGGTTTAGGGTTTAGAGTTTAAGATTTAGTGTTTAGAGTTTTTTTTTGTAAATTAAGTAAAGCAGTAGGTTTTGGTTTATTTAGTTTTTTTTTATTTTTTTATTTTTATTATTTAGGTTATTTTTTTATTTAGTTTTAGGTTTTTATTGTATTTTTTTAGATTTAGGTTTTAGGTTTTTATTTTAGGTTTACCGTTATGTTTTATTTTTTAGATTAAGATTAATTTTATTTTTAGTTTATTTTATTTTATTTTATTTTGGTTTAGATTCAGGCTTAGTTTATTTTATGCTTAGTTTTATGTTTTATTTATTTTGGTTTAATTTATTTTAGTTTAGGTTTAGGTTTTTTTATTATGTTTATTTTATTTTTATTTTTGGTTTAGGCCTTTCTTTAGTTTACGATTTAGGTTTTAGTTTATAATTATTTTAAAGTTTATTTTTAAGGTTCATTTTTTATTTAGCTTTTATTTTATTTTATTTTAAGTATTTTTTTATTTTTATTTTATTTAGGTTTTTTATTCTTAGGTTTATTTTATTTTTTAGTTTAGTTTACATTTTTATTTATTTTATTTTACTTTATTTTTATTTTTTTAAGGTATAGGTTTAGGTTTAGTTTAGGTTTTATTTTATTTTATTATTTTATTATGTTTAGGATTAGGTTTTTTATATATTTTATTTTTAGGTTTTATTTAATTTAGGTTTAGGTTTTTACATTTCTAGGGTTTAGGGTTTAGGGTTTAGGGTTTAGGGTTTAGCGTTTTAGGGTTTAGGGTTTAGGGTTTAGTGTTTAGGTTTTAAGGTTTAGGGGTTTTAGGATTTAGGGCTTAGGGTTTTGGGTTAGCTTAGGGTTTTAGGTTTATTTTTTTTTTTTTAGGCTTAGTTTTTTTTTTGTTTAGGGTTTAAGTTTTATTTTTTATTTATTTTTTGGTTTAATTTTTAGGCTTATTTTTTAGGTTTAGGTTTTTATTTAGTTTTTATTTTATTCTATTTTTGGATTATTTTATTTTTATTTTACATTTAGTTTTTATTTATTTAAGTTTTTTATTCTTAGGTTTACTTTATTATGTTGTTTAGTTTAGGTTTTTATTTATTTTATTTTATTTTAGTTTATTTTTTATTTTATTTTAGGTTTAGTTTAGGTTTTAGTTTGTTATTATTATTATTTATTTTATTATTTTATTTTATTTAGGTTATGGTTTTTTTAATTTATTTAATTTAGGTTTAGGTTTTTAGGTTTTTAGTGAGTAGGATTTAGGGTTTAGGATTTAGGGTTTAGGGTTTAGGGTTTTAAGGGTTTAGGGTTTAGGGTTTAGGGTTTAGGGTTTAGAGTTTAGGGTTACAGATTTTTTATTTTTATTTTTATTTTTAGGGTTTAGGATTTAGGGTTTAAGGTTTAGGATTTAGGTTTTAGGTTTAGGGTTCAGGCTTTAGGTTAAGGTTTAGAGTTTTTTTATTTTTATTTTAATGTAGAACAAATTCAGATTCAACATTTCCTCTTTTTGATTTCATCAACCAAGTACCACACCAAGTTCTCTAAGACACAAATGATGCCATAGATAAAAAATGAGCATGCATAGAGCAAAACAAAAATCATAAATAACTAGAATTATTTCTATTATAAAGACACCATTCCATAAGCAGTAGATCGGATCGGCCATTCTTCAATTTTTTCAATTCCCATCAGAACCACCCTGGCCTCTCGTGTAGAGAGATCCACCATCATATCCCGGATCTCTTCCTCTTCCACCACCATGGCTGTAACCTCCGCCCCTCATCCCACCTCCATAACAACCACTACTCTGATCACCTCCTCCATATCCACCGGCACCTCCGGATCCCCTTGCGATAACCACCACCTCCACCTTAGCCTCCTTGAGACTGGGCCATTTTTGTGGTGATGTTCATCAAGGTTACCCATTCTTTGAGTTTAGTTTAGATTTAGGATTTGTGTTTTAGGGTTTAGATTTATTTTTAATTTATTTAGTTACTTTATGATTATGTTTAAGATTTGGGGTTTGGGTTTTAGTGTTTAAGGTTTCGGGTTTAAGGTTAGGGTTTAAGGTTAAGGGTTTAGCATTTAGGGTTTAGGGTTTAGGGTTTAAGCATTTAGGGTTTATACTTTGAGGATTTAGGGTTTTTAAGGTTTAGGGTTTAGGGTTGTAGGTTTAGGGTTATAGGTTTAGGGTTGTAGGTTTAGGGTTTAGGGTTTAGGTTTAGGGTTTAAGGTTTTTTCTTTTTTGAAATTAAGTAAACTAGTAGGTTTAGGTTTATTTACTATATTTATTATATTTTTTTTATCTATTTTAGTTTACTCTATTTTTTATTCTTATTTAGGTTTATTTTTTATTTAGTTTAGTTTATGTATTTTAGGTTAATTTATTTTAGTTTAGGTTTTTTATTATAGTTTATTTTTTAGGTTTAGGTTTAGGTTTAGGTTTAGGTTTAGGTTTATTTTTTAGTTGAGTTTTGTTTTTATTTTATTTTTTAGGTTTAGGTTTTATTTTTTTATTTTTAGGTTTAGGTTTAGGTTTTATTTTTTTACTTTTAGGTTTAGGTTTTAGGTTTTTATTTTAGGTTTATTTTTTATTTTATATTTTAGTTTAGGTTTAGGTTTATTTTTTAGCAAGCTTATTTTATTTAGTTTAGGTTTAGGATTAGGTTTAGTTCATTTTCGGTTTAGGTTTAGGTTTTATTTATTTTGGTTTAGTTCATTATAGTTTAGGTTTAGGTTTATTATATTTTGTTTATTTTATTTTTTATTTTATGTTAGGTTTTCTTAGGTTTAGGTTTTAATTTTTTATTTATTTTTTTGGTTTTACTTTTATGTTTAAATTTTAGGTTTAGGTTTTCACCTTTTTTTTTAATTTTATTTTAGGTTTACTTTATATTTATTTTACGATTAGTTTTATTTTATTTATGTATTTTATTGAGGGTTTATTTTATTTTTTAGTTTAGTTTAGGTTTTTATTTATTTTATTTTAGTTTATTATTACTTTTTTATTTTATTTTATTTTTAGGTTTAGGTGTAGCTTTTAGTTTACATTTTTATTTTATTTTATTTTTTTAATTTATTTTGGTCTAGGATTTTTTATTTATTTGATTTTTAGATTTTGTTTAGTATAGGTTTAAGTTTTGAGGTTTTTAGGGGTTAGGGTTCGGGGTTTAGGGTTTAGGGTTTAGGGTTTTAGGGTTTAGGGTTTTAAGGTTTAGGTTTAAGGTTTAGGGTTTAGGGTTTAGTGTTTACTTTAGGTTTAGTTTTAAGTTAGGTTTAGGGAGGTTTAGGGTTTAGTTTAGGATTAGTTTAGTTTAAACTTAGGGTTTAGTTTTAGTTTAGCTGATTAGTTTAGATTAGGTTTTAGGTTTTAGGTTTTAGGGAGTTTAGGTTTAGGTTTTTAGGGTTTAGTTAGGGTTTAGATATAGTTTAGGAGTTTTATAGGTTTAGGTTTGAGTTTAGATTTAGGGTTTAGTTTATAGTTTTAGGTTTAGGGTTTAAGTTTAGGGTTTAGGGTTATGGGTTTAGGGTTAGTTTTAGGGTTTAGGATTTAGGGTTTATGGTTTAAGGTTATTTTTAATTTAGGTTTAGGGTTTAGGTTTAGGTTTATCATGTTGTAGGGTTTAGATTTATTTTTAATATATTTAGTTACTTTATTAGTTTTTATTTTAGGTTTAGGTTTAGGTTAGGCTTAGTTTAGGATTTAGGTTTAAGGTTTATTTATCCCTTTTTTTAAAAAAAAATAAACTAGGTTTATTATTTAGTATATTTAGTTTATTTTATTTATTTAATTTACTATATTTTTTTTTTTATTTTTTTAGGTTTATTTTTTATTTTTATTTATTTAATATATTTATTTTAGGTTAATTTATTTTAGTTTAGGTTTTTATTTTATTTTTTGTAAGTTTTGGTTTATTATATCTTATTTATTTTATTTTTATTTTAGGTTTAGAATTTTTTTTACTTAAGGGTTTAGGTTTTATTTTTTATTTATTTTTAGGTTTTACTTTAATCTTTTTTTTTAGTTTAGGTTTTTTTTATTTTTAACTTTATTTTATTATAGGTTTATTTTATTTTCATTTTATGTTTAGTTATGTTTTATTTAGGTTTTTTATTCATAAGATTTTTTTATCTTTTAATTTAGTCTAGGTTTTTTTATTTTATTTTAGTTTTGGTTTAAGTTTTAGTTTACATTTTTATTTTATTTAAGTTTAGATTTTATTTCTTTATTTTATTTTTAGGTTTTGTTTAGTTTAGGTTTAGGTTTTAAGGGCTTAGGGTTTACGGTTTAGGTTTTGGGGTTTAGGGCTTCAGGGTTTAGGGTTTTATGATTTAAGCTTAGGGTTTAGGATTTAGGGTTTATTATTTAGGGTTTAGGGTTTAGGTTTTAAGGTTTTTAGGATTTAGGGTTTAGGGTTTAGGGTTTAAGGTTTAGGGTTTAAGGGTAGCTTAGTGTTTAGGATTAGTTTAGCGGTTAGGGTTTAGGATTTAGGTTTTATGGTTTTTAGGGTTTAGGATTTAGGGTTTAGGGTTAGTTTAAATTTTAAGGTTTAGGGTTTTAGGGTTTAAGGTTTAGGAGTTTAGGTTTAGGTTTAGGGTAGGTTAGTATTTAGGGTTTAGTTTAGGTTTAGGTTTAGTTAGGTTTAGAGTTTAGTTTTAGTAGGTTAGTTTAGGATTTTAGGTTTAGGTTTAGGGTTTAAGGTTTATCTTGTTTAATTTAGGTTTAAGGTTTAGGTTTAGAGGTTTTAAGGTTTATGTTTATTTTTGATTTATAGTTACTTTAGGATTAGGTTTAGGTTTGGGATTTAGTTTTAGGTTTAGGGTTTATATGGTTTAGTTTAGGAGTTTAGGGTTTAGGTTTTAGGGTTTTAAGGGTTTAGGGTTTTATAGTGTTTAGGGTTTAGGGTTTAGGTTTTAGGTTTTGGGTTTGGGTTTAAGGTTTAGGGTTTAGGGTTTAGGATTTAGTGTTTAGGTTTTAATTAAACAGTAGGTTTAGATATATTTAGTATATTTAGTTTAGTTTTATTTATTTTAGTTTACTTTTATTTATTTTTCTTTAGGTTTATTTTCTAGTTTTATTTAGTTTAGCTTATTTAATTTTAGTTAATTTATTTTAGTGTAGGTTTTTTATTTTAGTATATTTTTTAAGTTTAGTTTTAGGTTTAGGTTTATTTTTTAGTCAAATTTTATTTTTATTTTATTTTTTAGGTTTAGGTTTTATTTTTTATTTTTAGGTTTAGGTTTAGGTTTTAATTTTTATTTTTTAGGTTTACATTTTAGGTATTTATTTTAGGTTTATTTTTAGGTTTTATTTTTTAGTTTAGGTTTAGGTTTATTTTTAGTTTATTTTATTTTATTTAGTTTAGGTCTAGATTTTGTTTATTTTAGTTTAGTTTATTTTTGTTTAGGTTTAAGTATATTATATTTTGTTTATTTTATTTTTATTTTAGGTTTAGGTTCTTTTTATTGCTTAGGGTTTAGGTTTTTTATTTATTTTTAGGTTTTATTTCTATGTTTATTTTTTAGGTTTAGATTTTTATTTATTTTTTATTTTATTTTATTTTAGGTTCATTTTATATTTATTTTACAATTAGTTTTTTATTTATGTATTTTATTCATAAGTATTTTTTTATTTTTTTAGTTTAGTCTAGTTTTTTATCTATTTTATTTTAACTTATTTTAACTTTTTTATTTTAGTTTTTTTTAGGTTTAGGTTTATGTTTTAGTTTTAGTTTTTATTTTATTTTTGTATTGTATTTAAATTTAGGTTTTTTATTTATTTTATTTGTTGGTTTTATTTAGTTTAGGTTTAGGTTTTCAAGTTTTTATGGTTTAGGATTTAGGGTTTAGGGTTTAGGGTTTAAGAGTTAGGGTTTTATTTAGGGACATTTAGGTTTAGGGTTTAGAGGCTTAGGTTTTAGGGTTTAGTGTTTAGGCTTTGGGTTATGATTTTAGGATTTAGGTTTAGGGTTTATGGTTAGCTTAGGGTTTAAGATTAGTTTAGGGTATAGGGTTTAGGTTTAGACTTTAGAGTTTAGGTTTAAGTTTTGGGGTTTTTTAGTTTAGATTTTGAGTTTTAGGTTTAGGATTTCAGGTTTAGGGTTTAAGGTTTGGGGTTTAGGGTTTAGGGTTCAGGGATAGGGTTCTGGATTAGTGTTTAAGGATTAAGGTTTAGGGTTTAGTGTTTCAAGCTTAAGGTTAGTTTATGCTTTAAGGTTTAAGGTTTTTTATGGTTCAGGGTTTAAGGTTTAGGGTTTAGGGTTAGTTTTAGGATTTAGGGTTTAGGATTTAAGGTTTAGTCTTTAGGGTTATGGGTTTTGTGTTTTTTTGTTTAGGTTTAGGGTTTTAGTCTAGGCTTTAGGTTTAGTTTTATTAAGTTTTAGGGTTTAGGTTTATTTTTTAATTTATTTAGTTACTTTAGGATTAGGTTTAGGGCTTTGGGTTTATGGTTTAGGGTTTAGTGATAGGGTTTAGGGTTTATGGTTTAGCATTTAGGGTTTAGGGTTTAGGGTTTAAGGTCTAGGGTTTAACGTTTAGGGTTTAGGGTTTAGTGTTTAGAATTTAGGGTTTAAGGGTTTAGGGTTTATGCTTTTAGGGTTTAGGGTTTAGGGTTTAGGGTTATAGATTTTTGGTTTAGGGTTTAGGGTTTAGAATTTAGGGTTTAAGGTTTTTTTTTCTTTTTTTTAATTAAGTAAACTGGTAGGTTTAGGTTTATTTAGTATATTTAGTTTATTTTTTATTTATTTTAGTTTGATTTATTTTTTTATTTTTATTTAGGTTTAGTTTATATTTTTATTTAGTTTAGTTTATTTATTTTAGTTTAAGTTTTTTATTTTAGTTTATTTTTTATGTTTAATTTTAGGTTTAGGTTTACATTTTAATTGCGCTTTATTTTTATTTTATTTTTTAGGTTTAGATTTTGGTTTAGGATTTTATTTTTATTTTTTGTTTTAGGTTTAAGGATTTTATTTTATGTTTATTTTAGGTTTTTTATTTTTAGTTTAGGTTTAGGTTTATTCTATTTTATTTAGTTTAGGTTTAGGTTTAGGTTTAGTTTATTTTAGGTTTAGGTTTAGGTTTATTTATTTTAGTTTAGTTTATTTTTAGGTTTAGGTTTATTATATTTTATTTATTATATTTTTTTATTTTAGGTTTTATATTTTTTTTTTAGTTTAGGGTTTATTTTATTTTTTTTTTAGGTTTAGGTGTTTATTTATTTTTTATTTTAGGTTTATTTTACTTTTTCATTTATTTTTATTTTATTTAGGTTTTTAATTGATAGGTTTTATTTTAGTTTATTTTTACTTTTTTACTTTATTTTATTTTTTTAGGTTTTGGTTTTGGTTTTAATTTATGTTTTCATTTTAATTTATTTTTTATTTTATTATGGCTTGATTTTTATTTATTTTATTTTTTTGGTTTCTTTAGTTTAGGTTCAAGTTTTTTTTTAGGCTTAGGAGGGTTTAGGGTTTATGGTTTAGGGTTAATGGTTTAGGGTTTAGGGTTTAGGGTTTAGGGTTTTGTGTTTAGATTTAGGTTTAGGATTAAGGTTACTTTATGGTTTTAGTTTAGGGTTTAGGTTTAGGTTTAGATTTTTTTTAGGTTAGAGTTTAGAGTTTAGTTTAGGTTTATAGTTTAGGTTAGTTTAGGATTTAGGGTTTAGTTTTTTTAATTTAGGTTTAGGTTTTGTGTTTATTATGTTTTAGGGTTTAGGTTTATTTTAATATATTTAGTTACTTTAGGATTAGGTTTAAGGTTTGGGGTTTTGGGTTTAGGGTTTCGGGTTACGGTTTAGGGTTTATGGTTTAGGTTTTAGGGTTTAGGGTTTAGTATTTAGGGTTTGAGGTTATTTTTCTTTTTTTTAAAAAAGAAATTAAGTAAACTAGTAGGTTTAAGTTTATTTAATTTATTTAATTTATTTTTTATTTATTTAATTTACTATATTTTTTTATTTTTTAGGTTTATTTTTTATTTTTATTTAGTTTAGTTTATTTATTTTAGGTTAGTTTATTTTAGTTCAAGTTTTTTATTTTATTTTTATTTTAGGTTTAGAAATTTTTTTTTTAGTTTAGGGTTTAGGTTTCTTTTTTATTTATTGTTAGGTTATACTTTTAGGTTTATTTTTTTAGTTTAGGTTTTTATTTATTTTTTATTTTATTTTACTTTAGGTTTATTTTATTTTTTTTATGTTTAGTTATATTTTATTTAGGTTTTTTATTCGTAAAATTTTTTTAGTTTTTAGTTTAGTCTAGGTTTTTATTTATTTTACTTTGGTTTATTTTTAGTTTTTAATTTTATTTTATTTTTAGGTTTAAGTTTAAGTTTTAGTTTACAATTTTATTTTATTTTATTTTATTTTATTTAGGTTTAGGCTTTTTTCTTTATTTATGTTTTGGTTTGTTTAGTTTAGGTTTAGGTTTTAGGGTTTAAGTTTAGGGTTGAGTTTGGGGTTTAAAACTTGAGGTTTAGTTTAGGGTTTAAGTTTATGTTTAAGTTTAGGTTTAGTGTTTAGGGTTTAGTTTTATTTTAGATTTAGGTTTAGTTTAGGATTTAAGTTTAGGTTTAGGTAGGTTTAGGATGGTTTAGTTTAAACTTTAGGATTTAGGGTTAGTTTTATAGTTTAGTTAGTTTGTTTTTTAGTAGTTTAGGTTTAGGGTTTAGGTTTAGGTTTAGGTTTAGTGTTTAGGTTAGGTTTAGGTTTAGTTTATTTAGTTAGGTTTAGGTTTATTAGGGTTTAAGTTTAGGGTTAGTTTAGGTTAGTTTAGGTTTATTTAGGTTTAGGTTTAGTCTAAGTTTTTATTATGTTTTAAGGTTAATGTTTATTTTTTAATTTATGTAGTTACTTTAAGATTAGGTTTAGGGTTCGGGATTTAGGGTTTTGGGTTTTGGGATAGGGTTTATGATTTAGGGTTTAGCATTTAGGGTTTAGGATTAAAGATTTATAGTTTAATATTTAGGGTTTAGGGTTTAGGGTTTTAGGTTTTATGCTTTTCCTACTTTGGGTTTTTTAGTGCTTAGGGTTTAGGGTTTAGGGTTGTAGGTTTAGGATTTAAGGTTTAGGGTTTAGGGTTTAGGATTTAGTGTTTATGGTTGTTTTTTTTTTTTTTTTAAATTAAAGCGTAGGTTTAGATTTATTTTATATTTAGTTTAGTTTTATTTATTTTAGTTTACTTTATATTTTATTTTTTTAGGTTTATTTTTATTTTATTTAGTTTTTTTATTTATTTTATGTTAATTTATTTTAGTTTAGGTTTTATTTTTGTTTATTTTTTAGGTTTAGGTTTAGGTTTAGGTTTATTTTAGTTGAATTTTATTTTTATTTTATTTTTTAGGTTTAGGTTTTATTTTTTATTTTTAGGTTTTAATTTAGGTTTTTATTTTTATTTTTTAGGTTTAGGTTTTAGGTATTTATTTTAGGTTTATTTTTAGGTTTTATTTTTTAGTTTAGGTTTAGGTTTATTTTAGTTTATTTTATTTTTTTAGTTTAGGTATAGGTTTAGGTTTAGTTTATTTTAGGTTTAGGTTTAGGTTTGTTTATTTTAGTTTAGTTTATTTTTGTTTAGGTTTCGGTTTATTATATTTTGTTTATTTTATTTTTATTTTAGGCTTAAGTTCATTTTATAGCTTAGGGTTTAGGTTTTTTTTTAATTTATTTTTAGGTTTTATTTTTAGGTTTATGTTTTTAGGTTTAGGTTTTTATTTATTTTTTATTTTAGGTTTATTTTATATTTATTTTACATTTAGTTTTATTTTATTTATGTTTTTTTATTCATAAGTATTTTTTTAATTTTTAGTTTAGTCTAGTTTTTTATTTATTTAGTAAAGAGAGTTCAATAAACAACAGATAGGATCGGTCGTTCTTCTATTTCTCTAGTTCCCATTAGAACCACCCGTGCCTCTCAAATAGCAAAATCTGCCATCATATCACCGAGCTCTCCCTCTGCCACCACCACAGTTGGAACCTCCGTCCCTCCTCCCACCTCCATAACCACCCTTTATTACACACTCCATATCCACTAGCACCTCTAGATCCCCACCAAAACTATGATAACCCACCTCGCCTTCACTTAGATCTTGGAGCCTGACATTGATATTCCTGCCATCAAGGTTTTGCCCATTCTTAGGGTTTAGTGTTAGTTTAGGTTTAGGGTTTAAGGTTAGTTTAGGGTTAGTTTATAGGGTTTACGATTTAAGGTTTGGAGTTTAGAGTTTAGGTTTATAGGTTTTAGAGTTTAGGGTTTAGTGTTTAGGGTTTTAAGGTTTAGGGTTTAGGGTTTAGGGTGTAGGATTTTAGGGTTTAGGTTTTAGGGTTTAGGGTTTAGGGTTTAGTGTTTAGGGTTTAGGGTTTAGGATTTAGGGTTTAGGGTTTTAGGGTTTAGGGTTTAGGGTTTAGGTTTGTTGGTTTAGGGTTTATGGTTAGTTTTAGGGTTTAGGGTCTGAGGTATTTTTTTAAAAATTAAGTAAACCTGTAGGTTTGGGTTTATTTAGTTTATTTTTTTATTTGGTTTATTTATTTTTATTTAGGTATATTTTACATTTTTATTTAGTTTGTTTATTTTGTAGGTTTAGGTTTATTTTTTTTTTAAGTTTTTTATTTTTTAGGTTTAGGTTTTAGGTTTTTATTTTAGGTTTTTTTTTTGGTTTTATTTTTAATTAGTTTAGGGTTTAGTTTAAGTTTATTTTAGGTTTAGGTTTAGGTTTTATTTATTTTAGTTTAGTTTATTTTAGTTTAGGTTTAGGTTTATTTTATTTTATTTATTTTAGGTGTAGTTTTTTTTAGTTTAGGGTTTAAGTTTTTATTTTTTTTTCTTTTTAGGTTTTATTTTTAGTTTAATTTTTTAGGTTTAAGTTTTTATTTAGTTTTTATTTTATTTTATTAGGTTAATTTAATTTTTTTTTTATGTTTTGTTTTAATTTTATTTAATTTTTTTAATTTTTTTGTTTATTTTATTTTTGTAGTTTAGTTTATGTTTTAGTTTAGGTTTTTATTTTATTTTATTTTTTAATTTTTTAAGGTTTAGGTTTTTTTATTTATTTTATTTTTAAGTTTAATTTAGTTTAGGTTTAGGTTTTTAGGGTTTAGGTTTTATGGTTTAGGATTTACGATTTGGGGTATAGGGTATAGGGTTTAGGGTTATAGGTTTTAGGGTTTAGTGTTTAGGGTTTTGGGTGTAAGGTTTAGGATTTAGGGTTTAGGGTTTTAGGGTTTATGGTTTAGTGTTTAAGGTTTTAGGGTTTAGAATTTAGGGTTTAGGGTTGTAGGTTTAGGGTTTAAGTTTTAAGGTTAGTTTTAGGGGTAGGGTTTTTTTTTTTTAAAAATTAAGTAAATTGGTAGGTTTAGGATTATTTAGTTTATTTTATATTTTATCGTTGTTTAGGTTTATTTTTATTTTTATTTAGTTTAGTTTATTTATCTTAGTTTAAGTTTTAATTTAGTTTATTTTTTTTTAGGTTTAGGTTTAGATTTATTTTAGTTTAGTTTTGTTTTTATTTTATTTTTTAGGTTTAAGTTTTATTTTTTATTTTTAAGTTTAGGTTTAGATTTTTATTTTATTTTTTTAAGTTTAGATTTTAGGTTTATATTTTAGGTTTTATTTTTTAATTTAGGATTAGGTTTATTTTTAGTTTATTTTATTTTATTTAGTTTAGCTTTAGGTTTGGTTTAATTTATTTTAAGTTTAGGTTTAGGTTTTATTTATTTTAATTTATTTTATTTTAGTATAGGTTTAGGTTTTTTAAATTTAGGGTTTAGGTATTATTTATTATTTTTTTTGTGTTTTATTTTTTTTGTTTATTTTTTAGGTTTAAATTTTTATTTTATTTTTATTTAGGTTTATTTTATTTTGATTTTAATTTTAGTTTTATTTTATTTAGGTTTTTTAATTTTTTTTTATTTTTTTGCTTCTTTTTAGTTTAGTTATTATTTTTATTTTATTTTATTTTTAAGTTTAGGTTAAGGTTTAGATTTTAATTTATGCTTTTATTTTATTTTATTTTTTATTTTATTTTGGTTTAGGTTTATTTATTTATTTTATTTTTAGGTTTTGTCTAGTTTAGTTTTGCGATTTTAGCTTTTTAAGGTTTAGGGTTTGTTTAGAGTTTAAGGTTTAGGTTTTAGGGTTTGTGGTTTAAGGTTTAGGGTTTAGGATTTAGGGTTTAGGGTTTAGGATTTAGGGTTTTAGTTTTAGGGTTTAGGGTATATGGTTTAGGGCTTAGGGTTTTAGGGTTTAGGTAGGGTTTATGGTTTTTTAGGGTTTAGGGTTTATGGTTTTTAGGGTTTAGGGTTTAGGTCTTAGGGTTTAGGCTTTAGGTTAAAGGTTCAAGTTTTAGTTTAGGGTTTAGGGGTTTTTTTAAATAGGGAAAAAATTTAGATTCAACAATTCTTCTTTTCGATTTCATCGACCAAGTAACAAGCCAAGTTTTCTAAAACACAAGAGACGATATTGATAAAAAATGAGCACGCATAGAGCAAATCAAAAACCCTAGATAACTAAAACCGTCTCTAATGTAAAGTCACTATTCCGTAAGCATCTTATCGGTCTTAGGGTTTATGATTTTAGGGTTTATGTTTTTACAGTTTAGGGTTGTAGGTTTAGGATTGTAGGTTTATGGTTTAAGGTTTAGGGTTTATGATTTAGGATTTAGGGTTTAAGGTTTTTTTATTTAAGTAAATAAGTAGGTTTAGGTTTATTTAGAGTATTTTTTATTTATTTTAGTTTACTTTATTTTCTATTTTTTATTTAGGTTTATTTATTACGTTTATTTAGTTTTGTTTAATTATTTTAGTTTAGGTTTTTTATTTTAGTTTAGTTTTTAGGTTTAGGGTCATTTTTTAGTTGAGTTCAAATTTTATTTTATTTTTTATGTATAGGTTTTATTTTTTATTTTTAAGTTTAGGTTTAGGTTTTTATTTTATTTTTTAGGTTTAGGTTTTAACTTTTTATTTTAGGTTTATTTTTAGGATTTATTTTTTAGTTTAGGTTTAGGTTTATTTTTGGTTTATTTTATTTTAATTAGTTTAGGTTTAGGTTTAGGGTTAGGTTTAGCTTATTTGAGGTTTATGTTTTTTATTTTAGTTTAATTTATTTTAGTTTAGGTTTAGGATTATTTTATTTTGTTTATTTTATTTTTATTTTTTGTTTAGGTTTTCTTTTTTTGTTATTTAGGGTTTAGGTTTTATTTTTTATAGTTTAGGGTTTAAGTTTAGCTTATTTTAAGTTTAGGTTTAGGTTTTATTTATTTTTGTTTAGTTTATTTTTGTTTAGGTATAGTTTTATTTTATTTTGTTTAATTTAGGTTTACGTTTTCTATTTAGTTTATGGTTTAGATTTTTATTTATTTATTTTTAGGTTTATTTTCCAGGTTTAGGTTTTTATTTAGTTTTGATTTTTTTACTTATTTTAGGTTTGTTTTATTTTATTTTACATTTGGGTTTTATTTTATTTAGGTTTTATTTTTAGTTTATTTAATTTTTTAGTTTAGTTTAGGTTTGTATCTATTTTATTTTAGTTTAGTTTTTATTTTTTATTTTATTTTATTTTTATGTTTAGGTATTAGTTTGGGTTTTTAGTTTAATATTTAATTTAAGTTTTTTATTTATTTTATTATAAGGTTTTATTTAGTTTAGGTTTAGGTTTTTAAGTTTTTAAGTTTTTAGGGTTTAAGGTTTAGGGTTTAGGGTTTAGGGTTTAGTGTTTAAGGTATAGGATATAAGGTTTTAGGGATTAGGGTTTAGGGTTTAGGGTTTAGGGTTTTGGAGTTTAGGGTTAGTTCTAGGGTTTATGGCGTAGGGTGAGGGTCTATTTTTATTTTTTTCTAAATTAAGTAAACTTGTAGGTTTTGGTTTATTTAGTTTATTTAGTTTATTTTATTTTTATTTTAATTTATTTTATTTTTTATTTTTATTTATGTTTAATTTTATTTTTAAGTTTAGTTTATTTATTTTAGTTTAGGTTTTTTATTTTAGTTTATTTTTTAGTTGTAGGTTTAGGTTTATGTTTATTTTTTAGTTGAGTTTTATTTTTATTTTATTTCTTAGGTTTAGATTTTATTTTTTATTTTTAGGATTAGGTTCAGTTTTTTATTTTATTTTTTAGGTTTTTGTTTTAGGTTTTTATTTTAGTTTTATTTTTAGGATATAGTTTTATGTTTAGGTTTAGGTTTATTTTTAATTTATTTTATTTTATTTAGTTTAGGTTTAGGTTTAGGTTTAAGTTTTATTTATTTTAGTTTAGTTTATTTTAGTTTAGGTCTAAGTTTATTTTATTTTTTGTTTAGGGTTTAGGTTTTTTTTTTAAATTTAGGGTTTAGATTTTATTTAGTTTTATTATTTTATTTTATTTTATTTATTTTAGATTTAATTTTTTTTTTTTTATTTAGGTTTTGTGTTTTTTTAGTTTAGTTTAGGTTTTTATTTATTTTATTTAAGTTTAGTTTTTATTTTTTATATTTATTTTTTTTAGGTTTAGGTTTAGGTTTAGGTTTTAGTTTAAGTTTTTATTTTATTCTATTTTTTATTTTATTTTGGCTTAGGTTTATTTATTTATTTTATTTTTAAGTTTTATTTAGTTTTGGTTTATATTTTTAGCTTTTTAGGGTTTAGGGTATAGGGTTTAGGGTTAAGTTTAGGGTTTAGGGTTTGTGGTTTAGGGTTTAGGGTTTAGGGTTTAGGGTTTAGTATTTAGGATTTAGGGTTTAGGATTTTGGGTTTAAGATTTTAGGGTTTAATGTTTATGGTTTAGGGTTTAGGGTTTTAGGGTTTAGGGTTTAGGGTTTAGGTTTAGGGTTTAGGTTTTAGTTTAGAGGTTAGGGTTTTTGGTTTTTATTTAACGAAGAATAAATTTAGATTCAACATTTCTTTTTTTAAATTTCATCAACCAAGTAACACATAAAGTTTTGTAAGACACAAGTGGCGACGTAGATTAAAAATGAGCACGCATAGAGCAAATCAAAAACCCTTGATAACTAGAACCATCTCTACTATAAAGACACAATTTCATAAGCACCAGATCAGATCATCCTTGGTTTCTTGATTCTCATGAAGCACCACGACCTCTCGGTAGAATCTACCATCGTATCCTCAATCTCTCCCTCCGCTACCACCATGGCTGTAACCTCCATTACTCCTCCCACCACCATTGCTCCGACCACCACCTCCATATTCCCCAGCCATATCTAGAGAGAGCCTGATTGATGGTGATGTTCCTGCTGTCAAGGTTCTGCCCATTCTTAGGGTATAGGTTAACTAAGTTTTAGGGTTTAGGTTTATTTTTTAATTTATTTAGTAACTTTAGGTTTAGGTTAAAGGTTTGGGGTATAAGGTTTACAATTTAGGGTTAGGCTTTAGGGTTTACGGTTTACGATTTTAGGAATTATGGTTTTAGGGTTTAAGGTTTAGGGTTAGGGTTTAGAGTTTTGGGTTTTGGGTTTAGGGTTGTAGGTTTAGGTTTTAGGGTTTAGGGTTGTAGGTTTAGGATTTAGGGTTTGTAGTTTTTTTATTTTTAATTTTTTTAAAGTAAGTAAACTTGTATGTTTAGGTTTATTAAGTATATTTAGTTTAGTTTTATTTATTTTAGTTTGCTTTATTTTTTATTTTTATTTAAGTTTATTTTTTATTTTTATTTATTTTATGTTTATTTGTTTTAGTTTAGGTCTTTTGTTTTAGTTTATTTTTTAGGTTTAGGTTTATTTTTTGAGTTTTATTTTTGTATTATTTTTTAGGTTTAAGTTTTATTTTATATTTTTAGGTTTAGGTTTATGATTTTATTTTATTTTTTTATGTTTACATTTTAGGTTTTTATTTTATGTATATTTTTAGGTTTTATTTTTTAATTCAAGTTTAGGTTTATTTTTAGTTAATTTTATATTATTTAGTTTTGGTTAGGTTTAGGTTTAGTTTTTTTTTAAGTTTAGGTATAGGTTTTATTTATTTTAGTTTAGTTTATTTTAGTTTAGGTTTAGGTTAATTTTATTTTGTTTATTTTTTATTTTAGATTTAGGTTTTTTTTTAGTTTAGGGTTTAGGTTTTATTTTTTATTTATTTTTAGGTTTATTTTTTAGGTTTAGGTTTTTATCTAGTTTTTTTATTTTATTTTATTTTAGGTTTATTATATTTTTATTTTACTTTTAGTTTTTATTTTATTTAAGTTTTTTATTCTTACGTTAATTTTATTTTTTTAGTTCAGTTTAGGTTTTTATTTATTTTATTTGAATTTATTTTTATTATTTTAATTTATTTTATTTTTATCTTTAGGTTTAGGTTATAGTTTCGATTTACATTTTAATTTATTTTATTATTATATTTAGGTTTCAATTTATTATAATTTTTTTTATTTTTAGGTTTTAATTAGTTTAGGTTTAGGTTTTTAAGTTTTTAGAGTTTAAGGTTTAAGGTTTAGGGTTCAGGGTTTAGGGTTAAGATTTAGGATTTTATGATTTTAGGGTTTAGGATTTAGGGTTTAGTGTTTAGGATTTAGGCCTAGTTTTAGGGTTTAGGGTTTAGGGTTTGGGAATTTTTTATTTTTTATATATTTTTATATATTTATTTTTTTAAAATTAAGTAAACTAGTATGTTTAGGTTTATTTAGTTTATTTAGTTTATTTTTTATTTTAGTTTATTTTATTTTTTATTTTCACTTAGGTTTATTTTTATTTTTATTTAGTTTAGTTTATTTATTTTATGTTTATTTATTTTAGTTTATATTTTGTATTATAGTTTATCTTTTAGGTTTAGGTTTAGCTTTAGGTTTATTTTTTAGTTTAGTTTTATTTTAAATTTTTTTTAGGTTTAGGTTTTATTTTTTTATTTTTAGGTTTAGCTTTAGGTTTTTATTTTATTTTTTTAGGCTTAAGTTTTAGGTTTTTATTTTTGGTTTATTTTTAGGTTTAATTTTTTAGTTTATTTTTAGGTTTTTTTTTTCATTTATTCTATTTTATTTAGTTCATGGTTAACTTTAGGTTTTATTTATTTTAGTTTAGTTTATTTTAGTTTAGCTTTAGGTTTATTTTATTTTTAGTTTAGGGTTTAGGCTTTTTTTTCGTTTAGGTTTATGTTTTTATTTAGTTTTTATTTTATTTTATTTTATTTTTATTTAGGTTTAGGTTTTATTTTATTTAGGTTTTTCATTTTTTAGTTTAGTTTAGGTTTTTATTTATTTTCTCTTAGTTTAGTTTTTATTTTTTATTTTATTTTCTTTTTAGGTTTAGGTTTAGGTTTAGGTTTAAGTTTAGGTTTTAGTTAATGTTTTTATTTTATTTTGGTTTAGGTTTTTTATTTATTTTGTTTTAAGGTTTTATTTAGTTTATGTTTAGGTTTTTAGCTTTTTAGGGTTTAGTGTTTAGGGTTTAGGGTTTAGTGTTTAAGATTTAGGGTTTAGGTTTAATGGTTTAGGGTTTAGGGTTTAGGGTTTAGGGTTTTAGTCTTTAGGGTTTAAGGTTAAGGATTTTTAGGGTTTAGTGTTTAGGGTTTGGGGTTTAGATTTTAGGTTTATGGTTCAGGTTTTAGCTTAGGGTTTATGGTTTTTATTTCTTTTAATAGAGAACAAATTCAGATTCAACATTTCTTCCTTTCGATATCATCAACCAAGTAACACACCAAGTTTTCTAAGACATAAGCAACGACATAGATAAAAAATGAGCATGGATAGAGAAAATCAAAAATCTTAGATAACTAGAATCGTGTATACTATAAAGACACATTTTCATTAGCAATAGATCATATCAGCCATTCTTCAGTTTCTCTAGTTCCCATCAAAACCAACCCAGCCTTTGAGTAGCAAGATCCACCTTCATATCCCCTTTCTCTCCCTCCGCCACCACCATGGTTGTAACCTCCGTCGCTCCTCTTGCCTCCATAACCACTGCACCACCACTTGCATATCCACGGCCTCAGATCCCCACCATCCTTTGTAATAATTTCCGCCTCTCCCTTCACCTCCACCACTAGATCTAGACTGAGCCTAGTTGGTGGTGATGTTCCTCTCATCAAGGTTCTGCCCATTCTTAGGGTTTAGGTTTAGGATTAGGTTTATTAGGTTTTAAGTTTTAGGTTTATTTTTAAAAATTTGTTAATTACTTTAGGTTTAGGTTTAGGGTTTGGTGTTTAGGGTTTAAGCTTTAGGGTTAGAGTTTAGGGGTTAGGGTTTAAGGTTTAGTGTTTAGGGCATAGGGTTTAGGGTTTAGAGTTTAGGGTTTATGGTTTTAGGGTTTATGGTTTTAGGCTTTAGCGATTAGGGTTAGGGTTTAACATTTAGGGTTTAGGGTTATTTTGGGTTTATGGTTTAGGGTTTATGATTTAGGGTTTATGGTTTTTTTTTTCTAAAATTAAGTAAATTGGTAGGTTTAGGTTTATTTAGTTTATTTTTTATTTATTTAGTTTTTTTTTTATTTTTTATTTTTATGTAGGATTATTTTTTATTTTAATTTAGTTTAGTTTATTTATTTTAGGTTTATTTATTTTAGTTTAGGTTTCCTATTTTAGTTTTTTTTTTAGGTTTAGGTTTATTTTGTAGTTGAGTTTCATTTTTATTTTATGTTTTAGGTTTAGGTTTTATTTTTTTTTAAGGTTTAGGATTAGGTTTTTATTTTATTTTTTTAGGTTTAGGTTTTAAATTTATTTTTTGGTTTTATTTTTTAGTTTAGGTTTAGGTTTTTTTTAGTTTATTATATTTTATCTAGTTTAGGTTTAGGTTTAAGTTTTATTTATTTTAGTTTAGTTTTTTTTAAGTTTAAGCTTAGATTTATTTTATTTTGTTTATTTTATTTTTATTTTTGGGTTTGGGTTTAATTTATTATTTATTTTATGTTTTATTTTTAAGGTTTATCTTTTAGGTTTAGGTTTTTATTTAGTTTTTTACTTTATTTTATTTTCGGTTTATTTTATTTTTATTTTACATTTAGTTTCTATTTTATTTAGGTTTATTTTATTTTTTTGTTTAGTTTAGATTTTTATTTATTTTATTTAGGCTTAGGTTTTATTTATTTATTTTATTTTTAGGTTTTATTTAGTTTAGGTTTAGGTTTTTTAGTTTTTTGGGTTTAGGGTTTAGGGTTTAGGGTTTTAGGGTTTAGGATTTAGGGTTAGGGTTTAGGGTTTAAGTTTAGGGTTTAGGGTTTAGGGTTTAGGTTTGATTTAAGGTTAAGGTTTAGGGTTAGGTTTAAGTTTAGGGTTTAGGATGTGGGTTTATGTTTAGAGTTTAGGGTTTAGGAGTTTAGGGTTAGGGTTTAAGGTTAGAGTTTAGTGTTTTAGGTTTAGGTTTAAGTTTTTTAGGGTTTAGGGTTTAGGTTTAGGGTTTAGGGTTTCTTTAGGGTTTAGATATATTATTAGTTTAGGTTTAAGTTTAGTTTTATTTATTTAGGTTTATTTTATTTTTTTATTTTGGTTTATTTTTTATTTTATTTGGTTTATTTATTTATTTTTTTATTTTTTTGGATTATTTATTTTGATTTAGGTTTTTATTTTAGTTTATTTTTCAGTTTTAGGTTTAGGTTTATGTTTATTTTCTAGTTTAGTTTTATTTTTATTTTATTTTTTAGGTTTAGGTTTTATTTTTTATTTTTATGATTAGGTTTACATTTTTATTTTATTCTTTTAGGTTTAGGCTTTAAGTTTTTATTTTAAGATTATTTTTATGTTTTTTGTTTTTGTTTAGGTTTAGGTTAGTTTTTAATTTAGGTTTAATTTTATGTTTTTTTTCTTTTTTTAGGTTTAGCCAGATTAGATAGGGATAATTCTTTAACTACCGCCAAAGAGCTACATTCACCTAGAGAGAAAAATCCCCTACTAATACAACAAAAGCAAGGAAACTAAATAAAAGAAGTAAAAGACCAATAAGTAAATAAGAAACAGCACAGGAAACATGACAAATAGCCGAAGCCCACTACTGGAGTCAGAGGTCTTTAGTGAGTTGCACAATCCATTTAAACTGGGGAACCTCAGAAAAGAAACCCGCTAGCAACTAGAAATTGTAATTAGCAAGAGAGAAAATCAAGCATTAACATACAAAATAAAGAGCAATATAAGAGAAAATTTCTAATACTTCAGCACCTTCATCTTCAGGGGAAACTACAAATGTGAGCATCCAGACTTCAAAAGAAGGGTTACAGTCACATATGCTACTACCAGCCAAAAGATAATAGGGAAATCATCCCAGCCATCATAGCCCACTTACCTGGACGAAGGCAATCCAACAAAGAGTGAGCCAGCTTCTAGTACCTACAAACAAGCAAAAAAGCTATCCCACAAATCACCTAGCTGACTAGAGGCCACCAAGACCGAAAGGAAGTAGCTTCAACAAAATAACCACAGCAGAAATGAAAGAGTAGCTACCAAGTATTTACTCAGAAAGCAAAGCCACCATGGAAAGGAAAAAACCCACCAGAGTCACCAAACAATAACACGTAACATCCCAAAACCAAAACAACAACCTACAACTAGCACCTAGAAACCAACAATTCCAAACCAGATCAGAGTGCAATGCCAACACTAATAGTAGCCACCAGTCCAACCCAAACAATAGAGGTAAGAAATAAAAAGGCAATCGCCAAACCTCCATCAGAGACAGTATGATAGCCACAAGAAAACTGCATCACCCAGCCACCATAAGGCCAAAACCAAAACAAAGAAAAACCACCAAAAGGGCAACCCTAATAGCTAACAACAGTTCAAAAAGAAAACCAAAAAAAAAAACCAACCAAACCAGCCAGCCCACAAGTCCACCTAGCCAATTAACAAAGCAGTAGATGAGGCAACTTCGATAAGGAAACAACCAGTCCAAAAGGGAGGCAATCTCAACATAGAGAAAGACTGGCATAGTGACAACCAATAGGAAGCCACCAAAAATAACCAAGAAATAAATGGTAATCACCCAATCAGACAAAAAGCTGTAGCTAGGGAGGACCACCAAGCCACCAACCAAAACCAGAGGGGCGAGAAATCACCAAGGCCCCAAGACAATACCACCAAAAGGCCCAAAGACAAACTCAAGAGTTAAAAGATTGACATCAACCATCAAATAATAGCCACCCAAGATATCCAGGTAGAGTGTAGTAGCAAACAACAAAACCCACCATGCCCAAAAATAGCAGCCAAAAAACCTTCCTAAGTAAGGAAATAGCCAGCTAAAACTAGAGACAAAACCAAGACCAATTAAGAAAAGGTAAAAACCAAAAATAGGTAGATGCATAACCCAAAAGAACGCCACCATAAGGTCAAGGTAGCACATGAAGAAACTATTGACAATGAGATCCTTACATAAAATAATCAGCCAACGAGAACACCTCTCCAACAAAAGAGGCTGAACAACCAGCCACCACCTCAAAGAGATCTCTCAAGTATAATAGCTCAAATTAGACAAGAGAGTGAACCAGCTAAAGGAATGCAGCAAAATGAAAATGCACGCAGAGAAAAGCATGGAAAACCTAAAAAATACAAAGCAAGATTAATTTCTGAGATAAGGTAATGGTGTTATCCAGATTAACCAAGCTCTTAATTGTCTAGGTAAATTAAGATGATCATAAAGAGTGAGATCATTTAATTTAGCACCGATTAAATACACATTTTCCTTCATGCCAAATGTGAGAAATTTTAAAGCATGCTTGAGAGAGATAGCTCTAGTATGATTAAGAAGATAGAAAAAGCCACATTCTCAATCTTAGTGGAAGTCAGCATGTCAATGAGTAAGAGAGCATCAACTTCAATCCAAATATTGAAGGAACCTTTTTGCAAAGAAATGTCAATAGCTTTGTTTACAACCATTAATTCAACATAGATAACAGAATAAGCTTTAAGAGGATAAGCAAAAGCACAAATTACATTACCTTTAAAATCCCTAAAAATACCACCACAACCAAATGTATTCTAAGAGACATAGCCATCTATATTAATTTTAATAATATTGTTATGATGTTTTATCCAATATATAATCCTATCTTCTTTATAGAAGGAGATCTCATGTAGGTAAAGACCTAATTTTTTTGGCCATAAATTTGAAACCTCTAAAATGTGTGTTACTAATTAAATTAGCTTTAATAATGCATGAATTTTTTCTTTGGTTCTAGCAATAATTCTTTTATGATTCATAGGAATACCATGATATTTAGCATTATTTTCATCCATCCATATGAACCAAATAAGGGTAATGGCAATTAAAACTTTGATATGACCTTTCACATGATTTTGGAAGCAAGCTTCAAGAAGTTGATATAAAAAAAGAAAGCCAGGGAAATGGTTAGTATTAAAAAGATCATCATACCAAAACCATAATTTGGAGGCAATGACACCATTAACAAAAACATGATTAACATTTTTGATATGAAAACAGCAATAATTGGAAGGTAAATGAAAACCTTTATCTCAGAATAAGGAATCAATAGGAATGAAGCTTTTTGGAATTCTTCAAGTAAGGACAGAATAAGAGATAGGGATGACATTATTCTAAAGTTTAATAAATACAATAAAAGAAGTATAAACATCTCTAATATAATTCCAAGCATCTTTAAGAATAAAATCTCCATTATTAGGCAGCTTAAAAAGAATTTGATCTAGCTTGTTGAAAGGATAGGAATATCACTAAATTTATCCGAAAGAGAGATAGGAATACATTTGGAAAGTTTACTATCATTCCACTTGTTATTAAGCCAAAATGAGTCAACTTTTGCAGCAGCAGTAGAATGGGTAGATAATAAAGCATCAATAGAACCACCACCAATCCAGTTTTCTGGCCAAAAGAAAGAAGATCCTGAATTTATACCCCAAGATATCAAGGATTCAGCCTCTCATTTAATGGATTGAAGCCTTTTCCAAACTGGGGAGTCACCCACTTTATAAGAACATATAAGAGGGTGCTTACCCTGGTAGTATTTAGCAGTCATAAAATTAGTCCAGATGCTATCCTTTTTTCTAAAATTGCACTAGAGTTTATGTGAGAAGGCAGTAATAGCTTCACGAATAGATTTGCATCCAAGCCCACCTTCCCCAAGGGGACCACAACATGTATGCCAAGAAGTCCAATGCATCCTTTTAAATGAATTATTAGAGCCCCAAAAAAATTTATTAAGGAGATAATCAATTCTATTTAACATAGAATTAGTAGGGATAATGGTTTGAATAAGATATAAAGGCATCGAATTAAGAGTACTCTTAAGCAAAGTAAGCCTGCCACCTAAAGAATGTAAGTGAAATTCCCACACTAAAATTTTATTAGAAATTTTTTAGATAAGCTCATTAAAAAAGATGGGATCTTTTTTTACTTTTAAAAAAAAGTGCACCTAGATATTTAATAGGGAGTTGTTGGTGTTTAAAGTTAGTGATTCTCTAGATATGATTGATTTTGTTATTAGAAATTTTTTAGGAGGTAATGAAGCAACTCTTGCTTTCATTAATAGAAAGATCTTTTTCTCTACCAAAAATATTTAAAAATTTCTTAAGTCTTTTGATATGATGAAGGGAAGCATTGCAAAAGATAATGAAATCATTAGCAAAGCTAAGATGAGAAATAGGGATACCACCAAGAGTTCTAAAGTACATGCTAGAATTATTATTGATTAAATCATTTAAACTTCTAGAAAGGTATTCCACAGTAATAATAAACAAAGAAGGGGACAAAGGATCTCCTTATCTCAAACCATAAGAAGAAAGAAAAAAGCCTAAAGCTTCACCATTAAAAGAATAGAAAATTAGACATTATTAATATAGGTTTTTATTTTTTATCCAAATTGTCACCTTCGGATAGAGATTGATTAGGAATATTATTAATAGGATAAGGATCAGCAAGAACATCTCTAATCACAAATCCGCCCTATTCCAAATTAGCATTTTATTGAAAAGTGGATTAGAATGAAGATCAATCTTGGAATTAGGGGAAGGAGAAGAAGTTATGTCATTCAAAACATAATGACCAATGTCAAAATCAGTGTTTTGCTCAAGAATTTCAGCCACATTCAAGTTATCATTCAAGTTATCTTTTAAATCCTCATTCTCATCAATTAATGCCGGCAGAGAAGTAGGAATCGACTCATTAGAGAGTGAATCATCATTTTTTTCAACTTCTTTGAATTTGGAATAGCCAAAATAAGCATGTTCTCAAGTAAAGAAAGGTTGTTGGGAAAACCATCTTTTTCAACATTATTAGTACCTTTGTTATGATCAAAATGAGAATCAGAATCATCAATATTAGGAACATTAGAAGATTCCAAAGAATCTGACCTAATATTAACAGTTAAGCTATTTTTAGACACAAAAATAGTTTTATTAACTTTATGAGATTCAACTTATGGTTAGGATCATTCAAAAATTTCTTTTAAAGATGTGGGTGAAGAACAAAACAATCCAAATTATCATGACCATGTATCTTGCAATGGAATAAAAAACCAAAAAATTTTCAAATTTGACCTTTTGTAGATAGCCAAACTTTTCAGATCCAATCCAGACATACTTAGGATGTTTTTTTAGATATGTCAAGTTCAACTAATATACGAACAACAGAGGGATCGGATCTCACAGCAGTCGCCTGATCGATTTGGAGCGGTCGACCAAAAAGAGCCCCGATAGCAAATAAAACCTTGTGGGTAACATAATGGATTCTTATCTTTGGAAGAGATAACCACATAAGAACAATAGGTAATTCCTCCTTTATATCAAAAAGGGGATACCAATTCAACAAACACATTTGATATTAAAGACAAATTAAGATCGACGTGAGAAAACTTGTGAATAATCCAAATTATTTGTAAGTTGAATCAAAATATATCTTGGATTGATCAAGCCAATAGAGGAAGCACCCAAAAGTTTAAGGTTATGAAAAAAAGCTCAGATCTTGTCCAAAATCAGTCGTTATAGAGTAAATTTTCCAATCAAAGTAAATTTGAAAGGTTTTTCAAGCTTTTTGACATCAAGATCTGAACACATGATCTCAAACATAACTCATAAAGAAGTCAAAATTAGATTCACCGAGTTAGAAGAGGTAGATCTCTTACCAAAAAAATGCATCTTTAAAGGATTTAATAGTAGGAATGGCATTGGGTTCATCAATCCCCATAAAATCAGATGCCCTAGCCGGATCATCTTAAATGGGAGAATGAAGTCATGGGTACGAGATCGCTGTAACCATATTCAAAAGAGACACATCATGCAAATAGCCAGAGATTGAAAAAAAACTCCAAAAATTGATCGAGAATGATGAAGGATCCAACAAAAATACAAGATAGGGATGCACTGATGAAGGGGGATATAAAATTACAGCACATGGAGAGAGTTTTATCTAAGTTAGGTTAGGTTAGCTTAGTTTTAATCTTGGTTTTAATTAGTTTAAGTTTTGGTTATTAGGGTTTAGGGTTTAGGGCTAAAGGTTTTAGGGTTTAGGGTTTTCAAGTTTAGAGTTTAGGGTTAGGGTTTAGGGTTTAGGGTTTAGTGTTTAGGCTTTAGGGTTTAGATTTTTAGAGTTTAGTGTTTAGGGTTTATGGTTTAAGGTTTAGGGTTTAGTCTTTAGGGTTTAGGGTTAATTTAGGGTTTATGGTTTAGGGTTTAGAGTTTTATTTAGAATTTAGTTTAGGGTTTTAATGTTTAGGGGTTTAGGAGTTTAGGTTTAGAGTTTAGGGTTTATGGATTAGGTTTAGTGTTTAGGGTTTAGGAGTTTAGGTTTAAGATTAGAGTTTATAGTTTAAGGTTTAGGTTTAGGTTTTAGGTTTAGTTTAGTTTTAGGTTTAGGTTTATGTTTTAAGTTTAGGTTTAGAGTTTTAGTATTTTTTGTTTAGGGTTTAAGGTTTACAGTTTAGGGTTTAGGGTTTTAGGGTTTAGGGTTTAGGGTTTAGGGTTTAGGGTTTAGGGTTTTTAGAGTTTAGGGTTTAGGGTTTAGGGTTCAGGTTTTAGTTCAGAGTTTAGAGTTTTTGATTTTTTTTCTTAATAGAGAACAAATTCAAATTCAACATTTCTTCTTTTCAATTTCATCAACCAAGTAACACACCATGTTTTTGAAGACAAAAATGATGACATAGATAAAAAATGAGCACACATAGAGAAAATCAAAACCCTAGATAACTAGATCCATCTCTATTATAATGACCAAGTTCCATAAGCTGTAGATCAAATGGGTCATTCTTCAATTTTGCCAATTTCCATCAGAACCACCCCAGGCTCTTGAGTAGTGCAATCAACCATCATATCCCTGATCTCTCGCTCTACCACCACCATGACGATAACCTCTATCACTCCTCCAGGCTCGACAACCACCACTGCTCCAACCATCATCTCCATATCCACCAGCACCTCTAGATCCCCCACCACCACTACGATAACTGCAGCCTCTGCCTTCACCTCGATCGACAGATCTAGACTAGGCCTTCCATCATGGTTCTGCCATTCTTAGGGTTTAGGTTTATTAGGTTTTAGGGTTTAAGTTTATTATTTTATATTTTTTAGTTACTTTAAGTTTAGGTTTAGGGTTTGGGGTTTACGATTTAGGGGTTAGGGTTAGGGTTTAGGGTTTAGGGTTTAGGGTTTAGTGTTTTAGGGTTTAGGGTTTAAGGCTAGGGTTTAATATTTATGCTTTAGGGTTTAGGGTTTCGGGTTGTAGATTTAGGGTTTAAGGTTTAGGATTTAGGGTGTATTTTTATTTTTAAAGTAAGTAAACTGGTATGTTTAGGTTTATTTAGTTTATTTGATTTATTTTTTATTTATTTTAATTTATTTTATTTTTTATTTTTATTTAGTTTAGTTTATTTATTTTAGTTTAGGTTTTTTATTTTGTTTATTTTTTAGGTTTAGGTTTAAGTTTATTTTTTAGTTGAGTTTTATTTTTTACTTTTTATTTATTTTAGGTTTAGTTTCATTTTATTTTTTTAGTTTAGGGTTATTTTTAGGTTTATATTTTAGTTTAGGTTTAGGTTAATTTTAGTTTATTTTATTTTATTTAGTTTAGGTTTAGGTTTGGTTTAAGTTTAGGATTTGGTTTTATTTAATTTAGTTTATTTAGTTTAGGTTTAGTTTCTTTATTTTATTTATTTTATTTAAGTTTTTTTAGGATTTAGGTTTAATTTATTTTTTTATTTGGGTTTATTTAGGTTTGTTTATTTAGTTTTATTTATTTTATTAAGTTATATTATTTTAATGTAGTTTATTTATGTCTATTAGGTTTATTTTATATTTAGTTTTGTTTAGGTTTTATTTATTTTATTTTTAATTTATTATTATTATTATTTTATTTTATTTTATTTTTAGGTTTAGGTTTAAGTTTTAGTTTAGGTTTTTATTTATTTTATTTAAATTTAATTTTATTTAATTTATTTTTATGGTTTTATTTAGGTTTAGCTTTTTAGCTTTATTTTTATTTTAGGTTTTAGGGTTTGTGGTTTAGGGTTTTAGGGTTTAGGGCCTAGTCATTTGGGTTTGTGGTTTTAGTGTTTAGCTTTGTGGTTTAGTGTTTTTTTGTGGTTAGTTTAAGATGGTAGGCCCAGTGGCTCAGTGGTAGGTCTGGGTAGGGCCTAGGTTAGTTTAGGGTTTTAGGTTTGGGCCCAGGCTCTGACCTCAAGATTTTTAGTGACTCCAGGCTCAGTGGGGCCCAGGGCCAATAGGGTCGGTCAGCTCAGGGTCGCCTGGGTGGCCTTAAGCCTCAGGCTGTGCTCAGGTCAGTTTTTAGGGCCCAGTGGGCCAGGGCCCAGTGGCCCAGGGTCCAGGGCCCAGTGGGGCCCAGCCTCAGGTCAGTTTAGCCCAGGCTCAGGCTCAGTGGCCTGGATTTTAGATTTTAGGTTTAAGATTTTAAAAAGTATATAGGTCTTTAGTTTATTTAGTTCATTTGTTTAGTTTATTTTATTTTATTTTATGTTTATTTTTATTTAGTTAGTTTATTTATCTTTAGCAGGTTTTTTTTTATAGTAGGATCAAGTTTATGTATTTTTAGTTTAGTTTAAGATTAGGTTTATTTTTTTTAGAGTTAGGTTTTATTTTATCTTTAGGTTTAAGGTTCATTTATTTTTAGGTTTTATTTTAGTCACGTTAGGTTTATTTTTAATTTAATTTATTTTATTTAGTTTAGGGTTTTAGTTTATTTTAGGTTTATAGGTATTTTATTTTAAGGTTAATGTTTATTTATATTTTATTTTAAGTTTAGGTTTTTTTAGTTTAGGTTTTATTTTTATTTTATTTAGTTTAGGTTTATTTTTATTTTTTAGTTTTATTTTATTTAGGTTTTTATTTTAGGTTTTATTTTATTTTTAGTTTAGTTTAGGTTTTGAGTTATTTTATTTTATTTTAGTTTTGATTTTTTTTATTTTATTTTAGGTTTAGGTTTAGGTTTAGGTTTTAGTTTATGTTTTTATTTTATTTTATTTTATTTTATTTAGGTTTAGGTTTTTTATTTATTTTATTTTGAATAGGTTTAGGTTTTTTAGGTTTTGGGTCAGAGGTTTAGGTTTATGGTTTGTTTAGTTTTAGGTCAGGGTTTGTGGTTTAGGTTATAGGTTTTAGGGTTTAGGGTTTTTCGAGTTTAGGGTTTAGGGTTTAGGGTTTAGGTTTTAGGTTTAGGATTCAGGTTTTAGGGTTTTAGTTTTCTTTTTTTAATAGAGAACAAATTAAGATTCAACATTTCTTCTTTTCAATTTCATCAACCAAGTAACAAACCAGGGAAGTGAAGTAATCAAATGACCTCCTTGGGGCTAGCTAAAGCCTCGTGTTCCTGGGATGTCCAGACTATATACCCTTTACCATTAAATCTTATATAAATCAACACATGAATAGAGGAAAGAGAACTCAACATTCATACACTTAAGCTATAAGCACATGCATTTCTTATGTATTTATAACTAGCATCATAACACATATTATTAGTCATTTATAAGCTTTTGAAAATACATTTGGATTTAATAGTGATAATAGCCAAGCATATATTAAATTAAATCAATACATGCAAGCTTACATAAAGGAAATCCATTTTATTTTACTTGATTTTGAAAAGATGGATGCATGAATTGAAATGACATACCAAATTTAACATGATTGGAAAGAGGACAATCAATATAAGCATGTGATTCATTCAACCAAACTAGTTCTTAATGACAATCAAATATAATAAGATTATTTAAAGCTAACCAAAGCTTCTTTATTAATTAAGTTTTGGATTTGATTTGATTTAAAGAGGAGAAGAGAAATCATCACTTGTTATTTTAAACCCGTTCCCACATTAGTGATTTGATTTAATTTAAGGAAATGTAATTAAGTTGATTTTATGGGCTAATTAAGTTGAACCCTTAATTAGATGAATTAATTACTCTTATCTATGTCACCTTAAAGTAATTAACTAAATAATTATGAGCCAACATGATATGCATGGAAAATAAACTTGCAATGATCCTAGGAAATAAAAGGGGCCTAATACAATTGGCTCATGATTAATAGTTAATTAGATTAAGAGACTTAATTAATTAATCTTATGGTTTTCCCACACATGTGGACTAACTATAATTTCATTAAACTCCTTTAGGTTATTAAACACCTAAAGATCTACCCCATGATTTAATTAATTAAGGTTTGATGTGATCATGATGTCAATTTGATTTAGTGATTTAATTAATTACATTTTAAATAAGGTGAAATGAACTTAGGGAAAGGGGTCCCAACCCTATTCCTTAGTTCACTTACTATTGAACAATGATTAATAAACTTAATTAACCAATTTGTTATTGTTCATGAGATTAATTAATCATTAATTAACTTAAAAGAGTATTTAAGGTTTAATTTGTCAATTTTCCTAATTAAGTGAGCAATAAATCCCAAGAAAATCATAAGAGACATAGGTCATATCATTAAATTAACCCACAAAATTTGGTATTATTGCTCAAGTAATTAAAAATTAATTAAGATAATTAATTTTATAATTAAACTTTAATTAAAACTTAATTACTGTTCAAAATTAGTTAATATCATTTTTAATTAATTCTCCTATGAAATACCATTAAAATGAGTAATTATTTGCAGTTTTTTATTTCTATGATTTTTTTTATGATTTTTATAAGTTTCAGCCATTAAAAATGATTAATTTAGCCTAATTAAAGCCTAATCTGTATGCCATGGCACTAACGCGACGCTTTCATGTGGCATGATTGGCTACTTAAAACTTATCCAACTCTACATGGCTAGAGTGCTTTTCTCCGCCATCCGATCTAAGATCGAAGGCTATGATTAATCCCACTTAATAGATTAAATAGATTGATATAATCATCACGATCGCCTTCCATCAAAGAATGGATGGTGCATGATCTAAAGTAACTCGAGTGAGGGAGAATGGAGTCTATCTGCCATTGATCACTTGATTTGATCTTACCCAAGCTCGGATCAACTCTAAAAAAATCCCACACCTTCACGGCATCGATCAGAGGGGTTCAAACGGTCAAGATCACACGAGATGCAAGTTTTCTTCAAAAAGCTCCAACCCATTTTTACCTAAGGATCAATTTTGGAAACATACCTCATCGAAGCTCAAGACCGATAGCTCGAATGATTATGAAAGCTTCATTTAGTGGATACCCTGTTGAGCAGCAATTGGAACAATTCCTTGGTGTTCACTCAGAAAGCCATGAACTGATGATTTGGAGCTCTACTTTGATCAAAGTTTCACCTTCGGTGCTCGGGAAGCTTGGGAGATGATTTTTTCTTGCTCGATGAGGCTTAGGGAAGGTATGTGCAAAGTTAATTTGAGTTTGATGGAGAAATATGGAAGTTAGGTCAGAAATTAGAGTGACCTATTTTGGGACAAACGGGGATGGCATTTTCTGATTGAGGAACAAGTTTAAATGGAATGGCTCTAATGGCTTCTTGGGTAGCTAGGGTTTGAGGAATAATTTTGTGTGTGTTTGAGTGGAAACGAGGGGTGTATACCCCTTCATCTTGATCGGACGGATCAGTTTGCTTCTAGTCCCACCATCTCAGAGTCATGGGTGGCAGGGAGGAGGAGAGTTAGCTTGGCTTGGTTGGTTGAAGGTGTGAATGTGGCTGCCAAGGAGGAATCATGGGTGTCCTATGGGTTTCAAATGCTCCAATGGGGAGGGTGAGGTGATTTCACCACCCATGGGTCATGGCTGACCCAACCACCCTTTGGGCCAGGTTGGGCAATGTCCTAGGTGCCTAAGTGGACCATTGGGAGAGTACCAAGCTCTAAGGAATGGAAATGACCACTTACATGGGTGATTTGTCTCATGTGATGCCCTTGACCCAAAGGTATAATGATCATTTGGCATTAGATTTGAATTGGGCATATTTGAAATAAGCCAAAAGTGGGTTAGCCCAAATTTCAAGTCAATTCGAGTTGATTTGGTTAGGTTTGGCTCAATTTGACTCATTTAGGTCAAATTAGGTTAGTTGGGTCAAGTTGACCAATTGGTCAAATTAGGCCAAACCAAGGTTGGGTCAAGTTCATATGATCATTTGGGATGTTTTGGTTCAATTGGTTTGGTTTAGTTTGGCTTAGATTTGATTTTGGCTCATTTGAATTCATTTGGGTCAAATGGTTAAGTTGACCAATTTGACTAAATTGGCCAAATTGGCTGGGTTGGGTGGTGTTGGTTTGGGTTTAGTTGACCAATTGAAGATGATTGTAGGCTTTTGTTTCAATTAATTTGGTTTTGATTTCCAACTTGAAACCTTTAGGTCAATTTGGGCTAAGTAGTCAATTGGATTCAATTGGGTCCAATCATAGCTTTGGTCAAGTTCAACAATCAATTTGGAATGAACTTGAGCCATTGGTTGCAATCAATTTGGTTTATATTTTGATTTGATCCAATTTGGTCTTTAGGTCAATTTGGGTCAACTTCAAGAGGCCAATTAGGTTTGGTTTGACTCAATTGAAGGTCAAGTCATATTCAAATATTGATTTTGATTTGGTATGAATCATTGGTTTCAAGGGATTTATCATAGTTGCAATTTGGCTAGTTTGGGATTCATATTAAGGGGTTGACTTGTCAAATGACCAAGTTGACTTGGTTTGACCAATTTATGATAATTGATCAACTTAGGTGATCAACAATCATGATGGGAGGTTTTGATGGGCTTGGTTCAATCCAATTTAGGATTAGAACTTGGCTCAAATAGGTCAAATTGGCCACTTTGGGTCAAGTGGACCAATTGGGTTTAGTTGGCTTGATTTTAGGTTGAGTTTGATTTAGTTGAGTTTATATATGGATTTGGGATTGATATATAAATTCAATTGCAATTGGTTTGGGTTCAAATGGGTTTTGGTTCATTTGAACATTTCAAGTTAAAAGGGTTAAGTTGGGTTTGACTTGGGTTGATTTTGGTTTGGCTTGATGATTATAGATTTCATTTATATTTGTGAATATGATTGAAGGTATGATTGATTCATGAGAAAATCAATTAAATTTGGGTTTTGGAATGAAGGAATTTGGCTAAGTCCATGGAGTTGGGTCATGTATTTAGTTTGATTTTGATTTGGTTTGATTTAGTTTTGATGATTTAAATGTATATTTCATTTAAATTTGTGAAGATGATTGAAAATATGATTGATTTGTGAGAAAATCAATTGAGTTTGACTTGATTTGATTATGATTTGCTAAGTCCATGGGACAGTCATTATGGCTTAGGAAGGGTTTTGATTTAATTTGATTTAGTTTTGATCATTTGAATGTAGATTTGATTTATATTTAGGAAGATGATTGAAGATATAAATTGATTATGAGAAAATCAATTAATTTTGGATTGATTTGGATTAAGATTTGGATAAGTTAATGGGATAGGTCATATGACTTAGGAAGGGTTTCAAGTTTGCATTTGATCATGGGCTTCAATCATTTGGTTTTGGAATTTGGGTTTTGATTTGGATTTGAATTTGATGTTTGAATTGAACTTGAGGTTGTTTGAGAAGGTGAACATGGATTGGATTTGGGTTGTAGGGTAGTGGATTATCCTAATCCCTAAGGCATAACCTAATCCTATGGTTAACCCTTTTAAGTCTTTAGGAAGTTAAGTGTTTACCTAATTGTGTGTCTTATGAGTGGAAGTCTTAGTGTTTAGAAGACCCTAAGTTTAAAATGGGAAGATTTAATTCACGCCCAAGTAAGGTCAACAAGCCTTAGGCTCCATAGTGTTGCCCTTGAGATAGATGATTGGAAGGCCGATGCCAAGTTTCACATTATAGACTTAGATATATCTTTCAATGCTTTGCTTGGGAGACCATGGATACATGAGAACAACATAGTTCCATCCTCTCTACATCAATATATGAAGTTTGTGAGAGGTGGGATCATCTACTGTGTTGAAAGAGATCTCAAGACATTTACAGTTCATAAGGTCGACATATACGAGGATGTGGCTTACTACCTCCCTCAAAATCAACAAGTCTATTCTCGAACTCCAAAGTTTAAAATAAAATAAAAAGAAAAAAAGAAAATAAAGAAAAATAAAAGAAAAGAAAAGAAAGAAAGAAAAAGAAAATGAAAAGAAAGAAAAAGAAAAGAAAAAGAGAAAATAAAAAAGAAAATAAAAGGGAGAGAAAAATAGACTTGAGGAGGAAGTGGAGCCTAACATTAGATTCCACCCACGCCATTACTCCATTCAAACATATGAGTAGACCAACCTCTACCAGTGAGGAAGAGGCCAGTTTAGAGGCAGTCCCAGGGGTGGAAAACCTCTTTATTAGCCACCCAATAGAAGATATGTTATAGCTACCATGAGTACACCTGCTATCCATATAAACTTAGAATCTAGTTCATAGGATGAGTCTTATATAGTTAGCACACCAACTAGCTCTTCTCAGTAGTAGATTCCCTTCGAGGTGGCACCTGAGCCAGATAGCGATGAAGACTGGGCTCCAAAGCAAAGCATAAGTGTATCTAAGTCTATATGTGAAATAGTTTGGCATCAGTTGGGAACCTTAGCTCTAACCTCACTTTCCTCTCAAAAGTCAGGGTTTGGTAAGGAATCCCTTAAGTCAACCACATGTGTGAAGACTTAGAGGTTCTTTTTGGGAGCATCATCCTCAAGTCAAGAAGTTGATGTAAAACTTGAGGATGATTCATATAAAGATTTAATAGAATTACCTTTTGATTGGTACTTGCCTTGTGCTCATAATTTAACAAAGAAAGTGTTAATCCCACATACTTGGTCAAAGCAGACTACTTCAAAAGAATATGAAGAATAAATACAAAAGCTCAATCAAGACTAGACTAGATTCTGACAAGTCCAATCGATGATGACGACTAGTCATCACCAATTATTTGGAATCTAATAGGTTCTTTTCAAATCACATTGAATCGTATGAGGAGCTGTGCTTTGAAACTTTCGATGATCTAGATGATTTTGAAATCAAAGATGCACCAACCGAGTTCGAAGAAGAGATCAAGTCAACCATCGACGAGCTCAATAATATCAACTTAAGAACTGAAGATCTATGCCCGACATACATCAGTTCTTTATTGAATGAAATTAAAACCAATGACGTAGTTAGACTATTGTTTGAATTTAAGGACTGCTTTGAATGGAGTTATGAAGAGATGCTTGGATTTGCTCCAGATGTAGCAGTCCATAAACTAGCAGTAAAGCTTACTGCTAACCCTATCAAGTAAGCTCCTAGAAGCATGCAATTGATATAGAACAACATGTCATTTCTGAAGTCAAGAAATTGATTAATGCTCGCTTCATCCAGGAAAATACACTACGGTTAGGTCATCCCAATTAAGAAAAGAATGGTCAAATTAACATATACATCACCTTTAGGATTTAAATAAGGCATGTCCAAAAGATGAATTTCACTACCAATCTCAATAATGGTGAATATTGCCTCATCTCATGCGACTTCTCTTCAATGGATGGCTCATTTAGATATAACCAAATAAAGATGGCCCCTGAAGATGAAAGAAATATTGCTTTTAGAACCCCGATCAGAATCTATTATTATAAGGTCATGCTATTCAGCCTTAAATATTCCAGTGCTACATACCAGTAGGCTATGACTCGAATCTTCAACAAACTCATTAATCTTTGACAAATCGCATGAGCTATCCGGAAAGCCACTCATACTTTTACTTTATGACTCCCTTGGTGCTTTGTTGGCCCAAGCTAATGATGAAGGAAAAAAAAACAAACTCTACTACCTCAGCTATCGTCTAATCCCTACTAAGGCTAATTATCCACTCATTGAGAAGCATTGCCTACCTTTTATCTTTGCATCCCAAATGCAACATCACTTCATGCTTTCTCATAAGGTGAATTTATCTCTAGTATCAATCCACTACAGTATCTCATGGCATGGAATACTCTATCTGGATGGTTGGCACGATAGTCCATGATCCACTCATAATTTGACATTACCTTTGTACCCCTCCGTGCAGTAAAAGGACAAGTGCTAGCAGATTTCTTAGCTCCTGCTGACTCTTTATTTAGGGATGATCTCCTCGATGAAAAAATCATAAACTTAGGGGATACTAGCATTCACCACTGGGAGATGAACTTTGATGGTGCGGCTTCTTCTCAAAGAGGAGAAGAACCACAATCTACTATTCAAAGAAAGGTAGGGGTAGGAATAGTTCTTTTCCTTCGGACCGTGATGTGATGAGATTAGCATATCATTTGTCCAATCCTTGCCCCAATAATGAAGCTAAATAAGAGGCTCTGATTTCCAGCTGGAGTTAGTTGTTACTCTAAGTATCCAAAACATCAACATCTTCAGGGATTCTCAGCTAGTTATTAACCAACTCACTGGGTCCTATAAGGTTATAAATCCCAAGCTCCTTCACTACCACAAGTATACCTTGGAGTTATTGGCCCAAATCCAGAGGTTACCATTTATAGGATTCCTCGAGGAGAGAATGCTATAGCATATGCTTTATCTAATCTTTCCAAGGATTTTCCATGTTCGGAGGATGAGTTAATATCAACAAAGGTCCAAAATAGACAAGTCATATCCCTTATTGATATTGCACTCATCAGAAAGTACTCTTGAAGGAGAGGTTGCTATTTCTAAGAAGGATGAAGAGTTAGATTGGAGGCAACCATTCATGGATTACCTAAATAAAGGCAAACTGCCTCAAGAGAATTCCCAAGCCCATCAAATGAAGTAGAGAGCACTTTTTTATGCTCTTATGGATGGTGTCTTATTCTTACGGTCTTTCTATCATATGTGGTTACGTTGTTTAGATAAAACAAAGCCTGTAAGATTATGATAGAGGTACACTCAAGATTTTATGGAACCATTATTTTGGTTAAGATTAAAGCCAAGATGAAGAGATTAGGATACTACTAGCCATCGATGATCAAACATTACGTGGATATGGCTAGGCGATGCCACCAATGTCAAATACACGGTGTCGTCCTACAACAACCACCCAACATTCTTTATCCTACATTGGCCTCATGGCCATTCAAGTGTTGGGGTGCCGACATAGTGGGTTCGATTGATCCTCCTTTTTCCAAGGGTCATCAGTTCATCTTAGCAGCTACTCACTACATTTCCAAATGAGTGAAGGCAATTCTACTCAGAGAGGTCACAACTTATCATGTGCTATAATTTTTTAAGAATCATATTATATATAGGTTCAATGTGTCTCAACAAAGATAATGGTATTGCATTCAAGAGCACCAAGATCAACAACTTTTCCTAGAGACACAACATTGATTGGAGATATTCTACCATCAACTACTCGAGGGAAAACCACTTAGCAGAAGCCTTCAACAGAACTCTCATCCAAATACTGAAGAAGGCACTCGACAATAACAAGTGATAATGGCATGAGCATTTATTTGTAGCCTTGTGGGCCTACTGCACCACATGTAGAACTCCAACTTAGTCTACTCCTTTCTCCTTAGTGTATGGGTCTGAAGCCATTCTACTAGTAGAAGTCCAACTCCCATCACTAAGGATAGTTATGGGTAGTAAGATCATAACAGAGCAGAACAACAAGTTGCAGTTAGAAGAGCTTTAAGGTTTAGAGAAGAGATGCCTACGGGCATGCCAAAACCTCTAATTGTACAAAGCTAAAATGATTAAATTTTCAGTTATCTAGATCTTTTCAAGTATAAGAGATTATTTTAGTTTAAGGAGACCAATTGCCCATCGTAAGATGGGATGCATGTTTGAACCCACTTGGGAAGGCCCTTTTGCCATAGAGATGGCTTACCAAGGAGGATTTTATCGCTTATTAATCATAAGGAGAGCACCCAATGCTTCCAATCAATGGGCTCTACTTAAAAAAATATTATAAATCATGTTTGAAAATAATTATCATCAATGAAAATTCCATTTTGAATTCAATCTCTTCCATGTTGAAAGTATTCTTATTTGTGAATCTGCCATGATGTGTTTAAGGTAGGTGTAAGGAACTCGAGTAACATCTTATCATTCATCGATATAACACAAACACAAACTACACACAAACATATAAAATAAACACATATCTTTTATCTCGGGCTACTCTGAGTTGAGATAACGCCCCCAGTGGCACTCACTCAATAGCAGCTCTAAGTCAGGCTTACATGTTACCCTGCTAGTGTATCGCCCTAGTGGTTTTGATGCTTTTGAGGATATTTGTCTGCTATGCATTCCTTCCTTACTTGGACACTGCACATTGATAAGTGCCTTGTTAGTTTGGTAGGCCTTACTGCATGGCTGGTAAGCTACCTCATGTTGGCTTCGTTTAAGAGGATGTGAGTCTGCTACAATTTCTTCTTAGATTAGCCTTTGTGAACTGACTGGGTCGAGTATATTTGAGGTTTAGGATAAGTCCCCTAGTGGTTCTTTCCCTCTTGACTACTTAGTAGTCATTCTAGGTCATATAGCATCTATCCCGCCAATAATAGACTATCCTGATGATGAGTTCCACTCAAAAAGTTGTAAGCATTCATGCTTTCTTTCCAGATTAATCATTGTACACCAATGGGCACCTTAGGTTGGTTGGTTTTTACTATGCTAATAGATACACCACTCATGCTGTCGGATACACCACTCATGTTGTTGGATACACCACTCATGCTGACGGATACACCTTAGGTTGGTTGGTTCTCGTGCCATAGGATACACCACTCATGGTAGATGTAAGTATGCTTTCTCCTTGAATTGGCCACTGTACACCTATAAGATTTCCTTTCCAGGGCTCAGGATAATGCCCCTAGCAACACCTCCCTATGGGCACTATATTTGGATCACGTACTTTATGATCCCATTTAGATACTAAATAGGTTACTATTGGATTGGATAGTTCCCCTTTCCTAGTAACCACCCCTGTGGTTGGAGAATCCATCTTATGGATGTGCAGATTTTCCCTTGGTCCAGTAAATTTAAGATAGGTCAAGGCCGACATAGCCCCTTTCAGTGTGGTCCCACACACACCAACATGGTCCATATAAACATATAAATAAAATATATATTCACTTGTGGATTAGGAGGACACCCCTAGCGATACCTTTTCCCAAGTAGACATCCTATCTCTAGGGCAGTTTTAGCAAAACTCTCTATAAGAATTGTCTGACTACTCTTGAGTTGATATAAGTCCCCAACGGCATTCACTCAGTAGTCACTCTTATGTTGGGTTTGATTTGTTGTGCTACTAATAGGTCAGCCCAATGGTTGTTCCCTGCTTTAGAAGATGTAAGTCTGTTATGCCTTCTTCCTAGCACATCCATTGCACATCGAAAGGAAACCCCTTAGGTTAGCTAGCTCTACCACATGGCTAATATACTATCCCTTTGGATTTGTAAATCTAAGGTAGGACAAGTCTGATATAGCCCCTTCTCAGTGGGTCCATCGCACACTAACATGGTCCATAAATTAAATCTATCAAATTTGACCGAACTCACATCCCCAGCATATATGCCCTCAATTCAAAATCAAACTAAACCAAACAAACCATATCAAATCACATGAAATTAAGATAAAATTAATCCTGACTACTTTTGAGTTAACATAAGTCCCCAACGACATTCACTCAATAGTCGTCCTTGGTCAGGTTCGATTTATTGTGCATCTAATAGGTCATAGTGGTTGTTCCTCACTTTTAGATGTAAGTCACATTCCTTCTTTAACACAACCATTGCACAAAAGACCCCAGGTTGGCTAGCTTCACCCCATGTAGACTATCTCTTTGGAATTTGTAAACAGAGATAGGTCAATAATATAGCCCCTTCTCGATGGGTTTAGGGTTTAGTGTTAGGGTTAGGGTTAGGGTATAGTATGGTTTAGGGTTTTATAGTTTATGCTTTTTTAGGGTTTAGGCTTAGAGTTTAGGGTTTTTTTAGGGTTTAGGTTTAAGGTTTATGGTTTTTTTTAAAATAAAGTAATCTGGTAGGTTTAGGTTTATTTAGTTTATTTAGTTTATTTTTTATTAATTTTATTTTATTTTCTTTTTTATTTTTATTTAGGTTTATTTTTTATTTTTTTATTTAGTTAGTTTATTTATTTTAGGCTTATTTATATTAGTTAAGGTTTTTAATTTTAGTATATTTTTTAGGTTTAGGTTTAGGTTTACTTTTAGTTCAAGTTTATTTTTATTTTATTTTTAGTTTTAGGTTTTTTATTTTTATTATTAGGTTTAGGTCTAGGTTTTATTTTTTTTTTTAGGTTTAAGTTTTAGGTTTTATTTTAGGTTTATTTTAGGTTTTAATGTTTAGTTTTGCTTTAGGTTTATTTTAGTTTATTTTCTTTTTTATTTAGTTTATGTCTCGATTTAGGTTTAGTTTATTTTAGGTTAGGTTTACATTTTATTTATTTTAGTTTAGTTTATTTTAGTTAGGTTTAGGTTTATTTTATTTTGTTTATTTTATTTTTATTTTAGATTTATGTTTTTTTTTAGTTTAGGGTTTAGGTTTTATTTTAAGATTTATTTTTTTGGTTTAGGTTTTTATTTAGTTTTTATTATTTTATTTGGTTTATTTTATTTTTATTTTGTGTTTAGTTTTAATTTTATTTAAGATTTTTATTCTTAGGTTTATTATATTTTTAGTTTAGTTTAGGTTTTATTTTATTTTATATTAGTTAATTTTATTAGTTTAATTTAATGTATTTTAGGTTTAGGCTTATTTAGTTTAGGTTTTATTTTATTTAATTTTTTATTTTATTTTAGTTTTTTATTTTATTAAGTTTAAGTATTTCTTTTATTTATTTTATTTTTATGTTTTATTTAGTTTAGGTTTAGGTTTTTACGATTTAAGGTTTAGGGTATATAGTTTAGGGTTTAGGGTTTAGGGTTAATGTTTAGGGTTTAGGGTTTAGTGTTAGTTTTGGGTTTAAGGTTTAGGGTGTTAGGGTTTAGGGTTTGCGGTTTAGGGTTTAGGGTTAGGGTTTAGGGTTAGGGTTATGGTTAGAGTTTAGTATTTAGGGTTTAGGATTTAGGGTTTATGGTTTAGAGTTTAGGGTTTAGGGTTTATGGTTTGTTTAGGGTTTAGGGTTTAGGGCTTAGGGTTCAGGCTTTTATAATTTTGTTTTAATTTTTTAAATTAAGTAAATAACATGTTTAGGTTTATTTAGTTTATTTAGTTTATTTTTTATTTATTTAGTTTATTTTATTTTTATTTTAGGTTTTATAGTTTAGTTTATTTATTTTAGGATTATTTATTTCAATTTAGGTTTTTTATTTTAGTTTATTTTTTAGGTTTAGGTTTATTTTTTAGTTTAGGTTTACTTTTATTTTATTTTTTAGGTTAATGTTTATTTCTTATTTTTAGGTTTAAGTTGAGGTTTTTATTTTATTTTTTTTAGGTTTAGGTTTTTAGGTTATCATTTTAGTTTTATTTTTAGGTTTCATTTTTTAGTTTAAGTTTAGGTTTATTTTTAGTTTATTTTATTTTATTTAGTTTAGGTTTTGCTTTATGTTTAGGTTTTATATATTTTAGTTTAGTTTCTTTTAGTTTCAGTTTAGGTTTATTTTATTTTTATTTTAGGTTTAGGGTTTCTTTTTTATAGTTAGTTTAGGGTTTATTTATTTATTTTTTAGGTTTTTTTATTTTAGGTTTTTTTTTTAGGTTTAGGTTTTTTATTTAGTTTTTTATTTTATTTTATTTTGGTTTATTTTATTTTTTTATTTTAGGTTTAGTTTATTATTTTAGGTTATTTATTTTGTTTAGTTTCAATTTTTTATTTATTTTATTTTAGTTTCATTTTTTTATTATTTATTTTTTTATTTTATAGGCTTTGGTTTAGGTTTAGGTTTTAGTTTTTTTTTTCACTTTAATTTATTATTTTATTTTCATTTAGGATTTTTTATTTATTTAATTTTTAGGTTTTATTTAGTTTAGGTTTATGTTTTTTGCATTTTAGGGTTTCAAGTTTAGGGTTTAGTGTTTAAGTTTTAGGGTTTAAGGTTTCGGGTTGTTTAGGGTTTAGGGTTTTTTTAGGAGGGGGGGAGTTAGAATTTTTTACCATAAAAGGAAAAGGTACAATGTCCTTAAAAGGGGTAAAGCTCTAAAATTCTATTGCTCTTAGAGCAAGAAACCAAAGAGCTAGGCATCTAAGTACATTAGGAAAGAAAAGAAAACAAAGAGTAAATACACACTAAAGCACAAGAGAAAAGACACAGTAAGACTAAAACAAATCTAAAATAGTAAAAGATGAGTCGTGACAATTCATGATTCCTTTGAGAATGCAAGATAAACAAAATCTACGTCAATGACACTTAGGTTGACTAAGTAATGACCATTCCCTCTATAAAGCTCCAACCTGTAAAAGAAATCTATTAAACACTACAAAGGCTCAAGCTCAATTAGGATCATCTCAAGGGGCAATAATATATTAGCATCACACATAAAGAAGGGTTACAATAATATGTAATGCTACCAGAGAAGAGATGAGTACTATCAAAGCCATCATAGCGCATACATTACAAGCAAACATCCAAGGTTGATATAGAGTTCTAGATCCTGCACCATTAAACAAAGAGCAACCGGCCAACAACTAGCTAACAGCCAAACTAATAAACAAAAACCACAACATACTAATCACAATAACCTAGAGAGAGGCTAGAACATAGTCAAAACACCAAAAATAGCCATTATTCAAATACCAATCCAAGCTCCAAACCAGGGAAATCTAGAACCAGCCATCAGCAAGCAATAGACCTATGCCAATTTACAGAGAAACAACCAACAAAACCAAGATAGGAGCCCTCAAGTTAAAATCCCAACAAGTTGCCATCACCAAGCCAACCTAGGGTAAGCAACTACAAAAGACTAAACAGTTCAGAAATGAAACCATCAACTAATGGAAACATAAGTTGTAGCCAGTGCGAATCACCAGAAGATAAAATAGCCACAAAAAGGGGGCCAAAGGCAGCCACCAACCACCAAAAACCAAAAAGTCTAATCCAATAGGATCAACAATGGTTTGGCCAACACAGTAAAAGGCTCTAGAAAATTGTCCAAGAAGAAGGAACAAACCAATAAAGAAAAAATCAACCAACCAAAATTCCAAAGACAACTAAAGTCCTCCAACCAAACCATAAGTAATATAGGCAACCAGGAGAACATCCCATCATAAGAAACCAACAAAGGTAGCATAGGGGAAAAGCAAAAAATGGACAAAGCACCACACAATAGAGGTCCAAAAGAAGCACAGCCACCATAGAAAGGCAACAACAACAGCTAGCCAAGACCAACCGAAAAACCAAACTTCCCCAACAATAAAGACTAACTCAACAGGAAGAATAATAATAATATAAAATGTGCTGCAAATAACACACCCAATGAGGCTAATCCGAATAAATAACAAAAACCATGGAAAGAAGGTTCTAGCAACAAACAATAAGGCAGGAGGCGATAGGAGAATTCTCAAAATAAGGCCCATATTTGCAATAACCAAAAGCAATTCCCACTAAGAAGGCCACCCAACCAACCATGAAATACTAGCAAAAAGTAATTCAAGTTCAAGAGGAGATCCAACAAACCAAGTTGTGTAGAAAACATAATAAAGCTAGGGCAAAAGCTATCTCATCCACTTGCAATTAGAGTAATAAGGAAGATAAGATAGCAACCACCATGCTAAAAAAAACCAAGCCAACCCAGGCTGAAAGACAACAACCATTAGTATCAACCCAAAGCAAGAGGTCCATAACCTAGCTTAGAGTGAAAATAAGTTTAAGGTTTAGGGTTTAGAATTTATGATTAGAGTATAAGGTTTAGGGTTTAGGCTTTATGTTTAGGCTTCAGGGTTTAGGGTTTTGAGGGTGTAGGGTTTAGGGTTTAGGGTTTAGGGTTTAGGGTTTAGGTTCAGTTTAAGGTTTAGGGTTTAGGGTTAAAGATTTATGGTTTAGGGTTTAGGGTTTAGGGTTTAGGTTTTTAGGGTTTCAGTTTTATTTAAGGTTTAGGGTTTTTTTTTTAAATTAAGTAAACTGGTAGGTTTAGGTTTATTTAGTTTATTATTTATTTATTTTAGTTTAGTTTATTTTTTTTATTTTTATTTAGGTTTATTCTATTTTATTTAGTTTAGTTTCTTTATTTTAGTTTAAGTTTTTATTTATTTATTTTTTTTTATTTTAGGTTTAAGTTTAGGTTTTAATTTATTTTTTAGGTTTAGTTTAGGTTTTATTTTTTAGTTTATTTTTTGTTTAATTTTAAAGTTTAAGTTTAGGTTTATTTTAGTTTATTTTATTTTATTTAGTTTAAGGTTAAGATTAGTTTATTTTAAGTTAATGTTAAGGTTTTATTTATTTTAGTTTAGTTTATTTTAGTTTAGGTTTAGGTTTATTTTATTTTATTTATTTTAGGTTTAGGTTTTTTTTTAGTTTAGGGTTTAGGTTTTATTTATTTATTTCTTTGTTAGGTTTTAGTTTTAGTTTTATTTTTTTAGGTTTAGGTTTGTATTTAGTTTTAATTTTAACTTATTTTAGGCTTATTTAATTTTATTTATATATTTATTTTTTATATTATTTAAATTTTTTTAGTTTTGGTTTATTTTATTTTTTAGTTTAGTTTAGGTTTTTATTTATTATATTTTAGTTTAGTTTTTATTTTTTATTTAATTTTATTTTTAGGTTTAGGTTTAGGTTTTAGTTTAGGTTTTTATTTTATTTTATTTTATTTTATTTAGGTTTAGTTTTATTTATTTATTTTATTTTTAGCTCTTATTTAGTTTAGGTTTAACTTTTTTGGTTTTTAGGGTTTAAGGTTTAGGGTTTAGGGTTTAGGGTTTGTGGTTTAGGGTTTAAGATTGTAAGTTAGAGGATTCAGGGTTTAGGGTTTAAGGCTTAGTATTTAGGGTTTTAGGGTTTAGCATTTAGGGTTTAGGGTTAGGTTTAGGGTTTACGGTTTAGGGTTAGGGTTTTTTTATTTTTATTTCTACTTTTTTATAATTTTATTTTTGTTTTTATAATATTGAGTAAACAAGTAGGTTTAGGTTTATTTGTTTATTTTTTATTTATTTTAATTTATTTTATTTTTATTTTGGATTATTTTTTTATTTATTTAGTTTAGTTTATTTATTTTAAGTTTATTTATTTTAGTTTAGGTTTCTATTTTAGTTATTTTTTTAGGTTTAGGTTTAGGTTTAATTTTATTTTTTAAGCTTAGTTTTATTTATTTTATTTTAGTTTGTTTTTATTTTTTATTTTATTTTCTTTTTAGGTTTATGTTTAGGTTTAGGTTAGTTTAAGATTTTATTTTTTATTATTATTATTATTTTTAGTTTAGGTTTATTTATTTATTTATTTTTAAGTTTTATTTAGTTTAGGTTTAGGTTTTGAGCTTTTAAGTGTTTTTAGATTTAGGGTTTAGGATTAGTTTATGAATTCAGGTTTAGGGTTTAGGGTTTGGGGTTTAAGGTTTAAGGTTTAGGGTTTAGGGTTTAGGGTTTAGGTTAGTTTTAGGTTTAGGGTTTAGGATTTAGGGTTTTAGGGTTTAGGGTTTAGGGTTTAGGGATTAAAGTTTAGGGTTTAGGGTTTAGCTTTTAGTTTTAAGGTTCAGGTTATAGTTTAGGGTTTTTAGTTTTTGGTTTTTTTTAACAGAGAACAAATTTAGATTAAATATTTCTTCTTTATGATTTCATCAACAAAGTAACCCACCAAGTTTTCTACGACAGAAGCGATAACTTAGACAAAAAATGAGCACACATAAAGCAAATAAAAAACCTTAGATAATTAGAATCATCTCTAATATAAAGACAAAGTTCCAGATGTAGCATATCGGATTGGCCATTCTTTAGTTTCTCTAGTTCCCATCAGAACCATCCCAGTCTCTTGAGTAGAGAGATCAAGTATCATATACCCAATCTCTCCCTAGCCACCACAGTATAACCTATCACTTTATTTGTTCCATAACCACCATTACTTTCCACCTCCATATCCACACCTCTAGATCCCCCACCACCATTTTATTCGCCACCTCGCCTTTGCCTCCATTATATCTAGACTAAGAGTTGATGGTGATGTTTACAGGTTCTACCCATTCTTAGGGTTTAGGTTTAGGTTTAGCTTTAGGTTTTTTAGGTTATAGGGTTTAAGTTTATTTAGTTACTTTAAGTTTAGGTTTAGGGTTTAGGTTTAGGTTTATGTTTATTATGTTTTAGGGATTAGGTTTATTTTTTAATTTATTTAGTTACTTTAGGTTTAGGTTTTGGGCTTTGGGTTTAGGGTTAGGGTTAGGGTTTAGGGTTAGGGTTTAGGGTTTAGGTTTAGGTTTGGTTTATATAGTTTAGTGTTTAGGTTGGGGTTTAGGGTTTAGGTTTAGGTTTAGGGTTTAGGTTTATTTTAGGTTTATTTTTAAGTTTATTTATTTAGGGTTTTAGGGTTTAGGTTTAGGGTTTTAGGGTTTAGGGTTTAGGGTTAAGGGTTTAGGGTTTAGGGCTTAGTGGTTTAAGATTTAGGGTTTTTTAGGGTTTAGGGTTTAGGGTTTTACAGTTTAGGGTTTAGGGTTCATGGTTTTTTTAGTTTTATGGTTAATATAGGGTTTAGGTTTTTAGGGTTTATTTAGGGTTTAGTTTTAGGTTTTATTTAGTTTAGGTTTAGGGTTTAAGGTTTTTAGGGTTTATATTTTTTTAATTAAGTAAATCAATAGGTTTTGATTAATTTAGTTTATTTTTTATTTATTTTAGTTTATTTTATTTTTTTATTTATATTTAGGTTTATTTTTATTTAGTTTAGTTTATTAATTTTATGTTTATTTATTTTAGTGTAGGTTTATTTTTTATTTTAGTTTATTTTATGTTTAGGTTTAGGTTTAGTTTATTTTTAGTTTAGTTTTAATTTTATTTTGTTTTTTTAGGTTTAGGTTTTATTTTTGTTATTATTAGGTTTAGGTTTTATTTTATTTTTTTAGGTTAGGTTTTAGGTTATTATTTTACATTTTACTTTTAGGTTTTATTTTTAGTTTAGGAATAGGTTTATTTTTAGTTTATTTTATTTTATTTAGTTTAAGTTTAGGTTTAGGTTTAGGTTTTATTTATTTTATTTTAGATTATTTTAGTTTAGGTTTAGGTTTAGGTTTATTTTATTTTGTTTATTTTAGTTTTATTTTAGGTTTTGTTTTTTTAGTTTAGGGTTTTGGTGTTATTTTTATATATTTCTAGGTTTATTTTTTAGGTTTAAGTTTGTATTTAGTTTTTATTTTATTTAATCTTAGGTTTATTTTATTTTTATTTTAGGTTTAGTTTTTATTTTAATTAGGTTTTTTATTTTTAGGTTTATTATATATTTTTAGTTTAGTTTAGGTTTTTATTTATTTTATTTTAGTTTAATTTTATTTTATATTTTATTTTAATTTTAGGATTAAGTTTAGGTTTTAGTTTAGGATTTTATTCTATTTTATTTTATTTTTTTATTTAGCTTTAGGTTTAGGGTTTAGGGTTTAGGGTTTATGGTTAAAGGGTTTTAGAGTTTAGGGTTTAGAGTTTATGGTTCAGTGTTTGGGGTTTAGGGTTTAGGGTTTAGGGTTTAGGTTTTAAGTTTAGGGTTTAGGTTTTAGTTTAGCGTTTAGGGTTTAAGGTTTAGGGTTTAAGGTTTTGGGTTTAAAGTTTTTCGTTTAACAGAGTTTAGTGTTTAGGGTTTAGGGTTTTAATGTTTAAGGTTTAGGGTTTATGTTTTGTAGTTTAAGGTTTTCGGGTTTAGTGTTTAGGGTTTAAGGTTGTAGGTTTAGGATTTAAGGTTAATTTTTAAAAAGCATATGAGAAAAAGACATACAGTAAGATTAAAACAAATTAAAAAAGTGGATTTTAGTAGTTCATGATTCCTTTAGAAAGCAAGATAAACAAAATATAGTTTGGTTGGTAATGACCATTTTAGTTAACTTGTAAAGAGATAAAACACTACAAAGGAAAACTAGCTAAAGGATAAAGATAAAGAGAGGAAAGGATAGAAGCCTCAAGCAGGCTCATCTTAGGCAACAATACATATGAGAATCAAACCTCATAGAGGGGTTACAATCATATGTAATTCTATAATTCAGAGAGAGGTTTGTAACATCAAATATTTAGTTACATACAAGCAAGCTTATAAGGACGTGGTCATAGTTAGATCTATTAAATAAAGGAAGGCTAATGGTAGATAAAACCACAACCATCCATCGGTAGCAGGAACAATGCCATTAACAAAGAAATAACCAACAAAACTAAGATAGCCCTCAGCCAATGTCCCAACAAAGCATACAAAGCCAAACTAGGTGAGCAACCACAAATGACTAAAGGTAAATGAAACCATTAACTAAAGGAAACATAAGATAGGTTTCAGAGACAAAACTTCCACATAGGGGACCAAAGAAAACACCAACAGAAACCAAAGTTCAATCCAAAAGGATTAATAAAGGTTTGCACATAAAAGGCTTAGTGTAGGAAAAGAAAACAATGAAAATCAACCAACCAAGATTAGACAACTAAAACTTTACCAAACTAAGTAAACATATAAAACAACCACTAGAGAGGATCTTAAGTAACCAACAATGGAAGCATTTAGGAAAAGTAGAAAAAGCACCACACAATAGTGGTCCAAAAGTCCACCATAAAAAAACAAGTTTTAGCCAGACCAAGAAAATAAACATTCAACAGACTTAGACATAAAGCATTATAACAACACAAAATGTCTTTGTAAATAATGCACCAGCGAGGTAATCCAGAGAATAATCAAAACCAAGGAAAAGAAGTATCTAGCAACAAACAACAAGGAACTAGGCAACCCCAAAAAATATGTAGGAAATTCTAAAGAAGGCGGAGAAAACAACCAATAGTAGTTAGGAAGGTCATCCAACCATGAAAAACTAGTAATTTGTTAGGTTTAGAATAAAGCTAGGTATCTCACATTTTAGTTAGAGAGACAATAGCCACTAGGACTAGGTAGACAAAACTAGGTAGCAAGCAGAGAGGTCAAAACATAGGTTAGTGAAAATAAGTTTAGGGTTTAGGGTTTAGCGCTTAGTGTTTAGGGTTAGGGTTCAAGGTTTAGCGTTTAATGTTTAGGGTTTAGGGTTTAGGGTTTTTGGTTTTTGGTTTTTGGTTTAGTGTTTAGGGTTAGTTTATGGTTTAGGGTTTAGGGTTTAGGTTAGTTTAGGGTTTTTTATGGTTTAGGGTTTAGGGTTTTAGGGTTTTATGGTTTAGTGTTTAAGGTTTAGGGTTTTTTACGGTTTAGTGTTTAGGGTTTAGGGTTTAGGGTTTAGGATTTATTTTAAGTTCAAGATTTTCTTTCTAAATTAAGTAAACTTGTAGGTTTATGTTTATGTAGTTTATTTTTTATTTATTTTATATTATTTTATTTTTTATATTTATTTAAGTTTATTTTCTATTTTTATTTAGTTTAGTTTATTTATTTATTTTAGGTTTTTTTTAGTTTATTTGTTAGGCTTAGGTTTAGGTTTATATTTATTTTTTAGTTTAGTTTTATTTTAATTTTATTTTTTGATTTTGGTTTAGGTGTTTATTTTATTTTTTTAGGTTTAAGTTTTAGGTTTTTATTTTAGAGTTTTTTTAGGTTTTTTTTTAGATTAGGGTTTAGGTTTTATTTTCAATTTTATTTTTTAGATTTAAATTTTTATTTAGTTTTTTTTAATTTAATTTTATGTTTATTTTAATTTTATATTATTTTTTTAGTTTAGTTCAGGTTTTTATTTATTTTATTTTAGTTCAATTTTAATTTTAGATTTTATTTTATTTTTAGGTTTAGGTTTAGGTTTTGGTTTTAGTTTAGGTTTTTATTTTATTTTATTTATTTATTTTATTTAGGTTTAGGTTATTTTATTTATTTTATTTTTAGGTTTTATTTAGTTTAGGTTTAGGTTTTTAGGTTTTTAGGGTTTAGGGTTCAGGGTTTAGAGTTTAGGGTTTAGGATTTTGGGTTTGGCGTTTAGGGTTTAGGGTTTATGGTTTTAGTTTTTAGGGTTTAGGGTTGACGATTTATAGTTTAGGGTTTAGGGTATAGGGTTTAGGGTTAATTTTAGGGTTTAGGGTTTAGAGTTAGGATTTTTTATTTTTTATTTTTATTTAATTAGGTAGACTAGTATGTTTAGGTTTATTTAGTTTATTTTTATTTATTTAGGTTTATTTTTTAGTTTATTTTTATTTTATTTTTAATTTAGCTTAGTTTATTTATTTTAGGCTTATTTATTTTAGTTTAGGTTTTTTATTTTAGTTTATTTTTAGGTTTAGGTTTATTTTTTAGTTTAGTTTTATTTTTATTTTATTTTTGTAGTTTAGGTTTTAATTTTAAATTTTAGGTTTACGTTTAGGTTTTTAATATATTTTTCTAGATTTAAGTTTATGTTTAGGTTTAGGTTTAGGTTTTTATTTTTAATTTTTAATTTTTGATTTTTTTTGTTTAGGTTTTTATTTTGTTTTAGGTTTAAGTTTTTTTATTTATTTGATTTTAAAGTTTTATTTAGTTTAGGATTAGATTTTTATGTTTTTAGGGTTTAGGGTTTAGGGTTTAAGGTTATGTGTTTTAGGGTTTAGGGTTTAGGTTTAGGGTTTAGGGTTTAGGGTTTTAGGGCTTAAGGTTTAGGGTTTAGGGTTTAGGGTTTAGGGTTAAGGTTTTTTTTTAATATTTCTCTTATTTTCTTATTATTTTTAAATTTATTAAACTTGTAGGTTTAGATTTATTTAGTTTATTTTTTTATTTATTTTAGTTTAATTTATTTTTTATTTTATTTAGGATTTTTTATTTTTATTTAGTTTAGTTTATTTATTTTTTTAGTTAGGTTTTTTTTATTTTTTATTTATTAGTTTAGGTTTATTTTTAGTTTAGTTTTATTTTATTTTATTTTTTTAATGTTTAGGTTTATTTTTATGTTTATATTTAGGTTTAAGTTCTTTATTTTATTTTTTTTTTTTAGGTTTAGGGTTTGGGTTTTTTAATTTAGGTTTATTTTAGGTTTATTTTTTTTAGTTTAGGTTTGGTTTATTTTTTTAGTTTATTTTATTTTATTTAGTTTAGGTTTAGGTTTTTTAGTTTAGTTTATTTAAGTTTAGGTTTAGGTTTATTTATTTTAGTTTAGTTTATTTTAGTTTAGGTTTTATTTATTTTATTTTTATTTTATGTTTAGGTATTTTTTGTTGAGGGTTTAGGTTTTAATTTTTATTTATTATATATTTTATTTTTAGATTGAAATTTTATGTTTAGCTTTTATTCAATTTTTATTTTATTTTATTTTAAGTTAAATTTTTTTATTTTAGGTTTAGTTTTAATTTATTTAGGTTTTTTATTTTTTAGTTTAGTTTAAGTATTTATTTATTTTATTTTAGTTTGGTTTTTATCTTTTATTTTATTTTCATTTTAAGTTTAGGTTTAGGTTTAGGTTTTACTTTAGGTTTTTATTTTATTTTATTTTGGTTTATGTTTTTTAATTTATTGTATATTTAAGTTTTATTTAGTTTTAGTTTAGGTTTTTAGCTATTTAAGGTTTAGGGTTTGGGGTTTAAGTTTTAGTGTTTTGGGTTTAGGGTTTATTTTTTAGGGTTTTAGGGTTTTTTGTTTAGGGATTAGGGATTAGGGTTTAGGGTTTAGGTTTTGGGGTTTAGGATTTAGGGTTTAATGTTTTAGTGTTTAGGGTTTATGGTTTAGGGTTTAAGGTTTAGGGTTTTTAGGGGTTAGGGTTTAGGGTTTAGGTTTTAGGTTTAGGGTTTAGGTTTTAGTTTAGGTTTTAGGGTTTAGCTTATTTATTTATTTAAACAAAGAACAAATTCAAATTCATCATTTCTTCTTTTGATTTCATCTAGACATGAAGTATTCTAATACAACATAGATAAAAAATGAGCACACATAGAGCAATTCAAAACCCGATAACTAGGATCGTTTACTATAAAGACACAGTTCCATGAGTGATTGGTCATTCTTCAATTTCTCCGGTTAGGAACCACCGTTTCGGTTTTTACCATCATATCCCCATCTTCGTTTCCACAACCATGGTTTGTAACCTCCATCAATCATTATAATTTTTCGACCACCACCTCAATATCCACAGGATCCCCACTACCATTGTGTTAAGGTTTTCCATTTAGATAGACTAGCTTTGGTTGAGGTGATGTTTCATCAAGGCTATTCTTAAGGTTTAGGTTAAGGTTTCAATTTATTAGGTTATAGGTTTTAGGCATATATTTTAATTTATTTAGTTATTTTAGGTTTAGGTTTAGGGTTTAGGGCTTAGGGCATAGGGTTTATGGTTTAAGGTTTAGGATTTTTTTTAGAAAGATAGAATTTTATTACCACAAAAGGAAAAGATATAATGCCCTTAAAAGGGATAAACCTCTAAAATTTTTCTATTCTCAGAGCTACAAGAAACCTAAAGAGCTAAACTCCCATCTAAGTACATGAGAAAAAGAAAAGAAAATAAAAGAGAAAATAGAATAGCTAAAAAGCATAATAGAAAAATACATAGAGTAAGACTACAAGAAATCTTGAAAATAATAAAAAGATGAGTCAGCAGCAGTTCATGATATCTTTAAGAAAGCAAGGTAAGCAATATCAGTAACACTTGGGTTGAGTAATGACCATTCCCTATGTAAAGTTCCAACTGTAAAGAAATCAGAAACAGTACAAAGGCAAAAGTCATAGCTAAAAGATAAGGATAAAGAGAGGAAAGAGGCGAAGAGAATGCTCGGGCTCGTTAGGATCATCGCAAGGGGCAACAATACATTTGAGCATCCAAACTTCATAAAGAAGGGTTACAATCATATGTAATGCTACCAACCAAAGGAAGAGGTGAGTAACATCATAGCCATCATAACCGATATCTTTAGCAATCATCCAAGGCTAGCAATCCATAGAGTTCTAGATCCTAAACCATTAAACAAAGAGCAATCAGCCATCAACCATCTAGAAGCCAAACCACTAAACAAAAACTACAACAGACTAATCATATTAACCTAGACAGAGGCTAGAACAAAGTCAGAACACCAACAATAACCATTATCCAAATACCCATCTAAGCTCCAAATAAAGGAAAACTAGAACCAGCCATCAGCAAGCATCAGGCCAATGCCAATTAATAGAGAAATAGCTAACTAAACAAACATAGGAGCCCTCAAGCCAAAGTCCCAACAAGTAGCAGTCACCAAGCCAAATTAGGGTGAGCAATCAGAAATGAATAAAGGTAGAGCAGAAACATCTCATCCAGAACCAGTAACAAAGAGAAGATAGTAATACAAGGCTAAACCAAGCCAACCAGGTTGGAAAACAGAACCACCGGTAACAGCAGGCCAACCCAAAAGATAGAGGTCAAAACATACTCAGCCAAAAAAGTAAAATAAGTTTAGGTTTAGGGTTTAGTTTTAGGGTTTAGGGTTCAGGGTTTAGGGTTTAGGGTTTAAGCTTTATGGATTAGGGTTTTGAGGGTTTAGGGTTTAAAGTGTAGGGTTGTAGGGTATTGGGTTTTGGGTTTAAGGTTTAGGGTTGTAGAGGGTTTAGGGTTAGTTTAGAGAATAGGGTTTACAATTTTTTAGGGTTTAGGGTTTTTTAGGGTTTAGGGTTTAGGGTTTAGGGTTTAGGGTATAGGGTTTAATTTAGGTTTAGGATTCTTTTTAAAAAAATTAAGTAAATTGGTAGGTTTAGGTTTACATAGTTTATTTAGTTTTTATTTATTTATTTTAGTTTATTTTATTTTTTTATATTTATTTAGGTTTGTTTTTTTATTTTTATTTAGTTTAGTTGATTTATTTTAGATTAGGTCTTTCATCTTAGTTTATTTTTTAGGTTTAGGTTTAGGTCTATGTTTACTATCTAGGCAAGTTTTATTTTTATTTTATTTTTCTGGTTTAGGTTTTATTTTATTTTTTTGGTTTAGGTTTTGGCATTTATTTTAATTTTTTAGGTTTAGGTTTTACATTTTTAATTTAGGTTTATTTTTATGTTATATTTTTTTAGTTTAGGTATAGGTTTATTTTTAATTTATTTAATTTTATTTAGTTTAGGATTTAGGTTTAGTTTATTTTAAATTTAGGTTTTATTTATTTTAGTATAGTTTATTTTAGTTTAGATTTACATTTTTTTTATTCTTTTTATTTTAGGCTTAGGTTTCTTTTTTAGTTTAGGGTTTAGGTTTTATTTTTATTTATTTTTAGGTTTATTTTTAGGTTTAGGTTTTATTTAGTAGTTATTTTATATTATTTTAGGTTTATTTTATTTTATTTTACATTTTGTTTTTATTTTATTTAGGTTTTTTATTTTAGGTTTATTTTATTTTTTGTTTACTTTAGGTTTTTATTGATTTTATTTTAGTTTAGTTTTTAGTTTTTATTTTATTTTATCTTTAAGTTTAGGTTTAGGTTTAGGTTTTAGGTTTGGTTTTTATTTTGTTTTATTTCTTATTTTATATAGGTTTAGGTTTTTTTATTTATTTTATTTTTAGGTTTGAGGGTTTAGGGTTTAGGGTTTAGGGTTTTAGAGTTTAGGGTTTAGGGTTGGTTTTACGGTTTAGGGTTTAGAGTTAGGGTTTTTGTAGTTTTTTTTAAATTGAGTAAACTCTTAGGTTTAGGTTTATTTAGATTTCTTTATTTTTTATTTAGGTTTATTTTTATTTTTATTCAGGTTTGTTTATTTATTTTAGGTTTATTTATTTTAGTTTAGGTTTTTTTTAGTTTATTTTTTTGGTTTAGGTTTAGGTTTAAGTTAAGGTTTATTTTTAGTTTAGTTTTATTTTTATTTTATTTTGTAGGTTTAGGTTTTATTTTTTATTTTTAGGTTTTGGTTTTAAGTTTTTATTTTATTTTTTTAGGTTTAGGTTTAACGTTTTTATTATAGGTCTTTTTTAAGGTTTTATTTTTTAGTGTAGGTTTAGGTTTATTTTTAGCTTATTTTATTTTATTTAGTTTAGGTTTAGGTTTTATTTATTTTAGCTTAGTTTATTTTAGTTTAGGTTTAGGTTTATTTTATTTTTATTTTAGGTTTAGTTTTTTTTTAGTTTAGGGTTTAAGGTTTATTTATTACTTATTTATTGGTTTATTTTTTTGGTTTAGGTTTTTATTTAGTTTTTATTTTATTTTATTTTTATTTTAGGTTTAGTTTTTATTTTAAATTGGTCTTTTATTCATTAGTTTAGTTTAGGCTTTTATTTATTTTATTTTAGTTTAGTTTTATTTTTTTATTTAATTTTCTTTTTAGGTTTTGGTTTAGGTTTTAGTTTAGGTTTTTATTTTATTATAAATTTTTTATTTTGGTTTAGGTTTGTTTATTTATTTTATTTTTAGGTTTTATTTAGTTTAGGTTTAGGATTTCAGCTTTTTAGGGTTTAAGGTTTATGGTTAGTTTAAGGTTTAGGTTTTAGGGTTTAAGGTTTGGGGTTGAGGATTTAGGATTTTGGTTTTAGGGTTTAGGGATTATGTTTTATGATTTAGGGTTTTGAGTTTAGGGTTTTAGGGTTTAGGGTTTAGGGTTTAGGATTTTTAGGGTTTATGATTTTGGGTTTAGCCAGAAAATCTGCACAAGCATTACCTTCATGAAGAATGTGAAAACTTTTGTAGGAAACTTGAGAAAGAAGCTTTTTAGTGTTGTTATGAAGATAAAATAAGTCAGCATTCCCCATTTTTTTATTATTGAGCATATAAAGTAATAGAAGAGCATCAACTTCAATCCAAATATTAAAGAGGCCTTTGCTTAAACAAATATCAATAGCTTTGTTAATAGCCATGAGCTCAGCATAAATAATAGAACAAGCTTTGAGGGGGTAGGCAAAAGCACAAATGACAGTACCTTTAAAATCCCTAAGAATTCCACCACAGCCATATTTGTTTGGGGAAATAGAACCATGAGTATTGATCTTAAGAAACCTTTCTTTAGGCTTAATCCAATGTATCATCCTAATATTCTTGTAGGAAGGATCATCATGCAAAGTGATACCCAAATTTTTAGTCACAAATTTATAACCTCTAAAGTGAAGATTACTAATTAAATTTGCATTAACCAAAGCATGAATTAATTTTTAGTTCTAACAAGGATGCTTTAATGGTTCATAGAGATACCCTGACATTTAGCATCATTTCTATCCATTAAAATGTACCAAATATGGGAAATAGCAATTAAAACTTTGATATGACCTTTCATAGGTTTATTGAAACAAACTTCAAGAAGTGTTATAATGAAAGAGAGCTATGAAAATAGTTAGTCTTAAATAAATCATCATGCCATATCCAAAGTTTGGAAGCAATAGCACCATTGACAAAAACATGATTAACATTTTCAATATGAAAGAAATAATAACACTTAGAAGGTAAATAAAACCCTTTAAGCTAGAACAAGGAATCAACAGGGATGAAGTTATTCAAAATCTTCCAAGTTAAAACAGAATAAGAAATGGGGGTGATATTGTTCCAAAGTTTAATGAAAACATTTGAGGTGTTCTAATAAAATTTCAAACCTCTTTAAGAATGAAATCACCATTGTAAGAGAGCTTGAAAAGAATTTGATCTGGTTTATTAGAAAAGATAACGAAGTTGCAAAACTTGTCAAAAAAAAGAAATAGGAATGTCATTGTCAAGTTTGTTTTTACTCTAATTGTTATTAAGCCAAATAGAGTTAACTTTGATAGCAACAATAAAGTGTGTAGATAAAAGGGAGTCAATAGGGCCATTGCCAATTCAATTGTCTTCCCAAAAGAGGAACCCGAATGAATACCCCAAGATATTAAGGATTCAACAACTAATTTAATGGAGCAAAGCCTTTTCCAAACTGGTGAGTCACCAACTTTATAAGCATAGGTAAGAGGGTGTTTACCTTGGCAATATTTTTCCATCATAAAATTAGCCCAAAGGCTATCATTCTTTCTAAAATTCCACCAGAGCTTATAAGAGAAGGTAGTGATAGCTTCATGAATAGGTTTGCAACCAAGACCATCTTCACCGAAAGGACCACAACATTTATACCAGGAAGTCCAATGCATTCTCTTAATAGAATTATTGGACCACCAAAAAAATTTATTATGCATGCGATCAATTCGATAATAGTAGAATTTGTGGCTATAATAGTTTGAATTAAATAAAGAGGTACTGAATTGAGAGTGCTTTTAAGAATAGTAAGCTTGCCATCAAAGGAAAGTAAATGGAATTCCCAAACATAAATTTTATTTAAATTTTTTTGAATTAACTCATCAAAATGGTGGGATCATTTTGGACCTCTGAAAAGAGGAGCTGCCAGCACCCAAGTACTTAAGAGGTAAGTGTTGATGTTTAAAATTAGTGATATACAGGATTTGATTGATTTTATTATTGAAGATACTTGAAGAAGTAATAAAATAGCTTTTGTTATCATTGATGGAAAGACCACTTTCTCTACCAAATTTATTTAAGAAAATCTTGAGGTTCTTGATATGATGAATAGAAGCATTGCAAAAATAATAAAATTATCTAAGCAAAAGTGGGAAAATGGAAGACCATAAAGTTTACTAGTGCTTACTAGGATTATTTAAAAATAACTCATTGATGCTCTTAGATATGTATTCAATAGCAATAATAAATAAAGCAGGAGATGAAGGATCCCCTTATCTTAAGCCATGGGAAGAAGGAAAGAAGCCCAAAGTTTCCTATTAAGCAAAATAGAGAACCGGTTATTAATACAATTTTAGTAAGAAAAAATAAATTTAGTAAAACCCAAATAAATTTAGAATATGGAAAAGGAAATCCAACAGATATTATCAAAAGCTTTGGTAATATCTAATTTGACAAGAATGTTTCCACCTCTTATCTTAGCATCTAAATCATGAAGTAATTCTTAGGCAAGTAAAATTTCATCAAAAATAGATCTACCTCTACCAAAACTAGTTTGGTTGAGAGAGATAATCTTATGAAGTAAAAGACTAAGCCTGTTGGCAAGAATTTTGGAAATCATCTTATTGAAGATGGTGCAAAGATTAATAGGTCTAAAATTACTCCAATAGTCTAGGTTATCTTTCTTAGGTATAAGAGCATTAGAAGTGCTAGAGAAATATCTAGGAAAAGGATTTCCATTAAAAAAAATTAACCATAGCCTTAATCAGATCATTTTTAATAATAAACCAACATTTTTTGAAAAAATAGGCAGTGAAACCCTCTAGACCAACAACAAAATCTATGTTCATCCTATTAAGAACTTTAAAAATTGCATCTTCTTTAGGCATAATAGTAAAAATATTATTATCATCATTGGTAATAATAGAAGGAATTAAGTGTGATTTAAAAATAGTTTCATAAGAGAAACTCTAATTAAGCATATTTCTAAAGTAATTAATGACTAAATCCTTAATATCATTATCTATAATCCATTCACCATTGTCATCTTTAAGTTTTGAATATTATTTAAGGCTCTCTTTTTTAACTAAAGCATGGAAATAGCTAGTATTCATGTCAACATATGTGTGTTTACTAGAAACTTTTTGGCCCCAATAAGTCTCTTCCATATTTGAAAATTAACAAGCTTATCTTTTGCCTCAGTCAAGTCCTTAATCTTAGAAGGATTAGACATAACAGAGACTTCAAGATCACAAACCAATATTTTCATATCTTTGATATTAGCAAAAAGTTTTTTAAAATAATGTTTTTTCCACCAACCCAAATTTTGTATAAGTATTTTAAGCTTAAACCAAAGTCTTTTCATCCCCATAATAGAATTATCAGGATGTGAAGGAGCTTTCCAAATGTTAGCCACAACATTAAAAAACACAATATGCTGAATCCACATGTTCTGAAATCTAGAAGGAGAGAAATTTTTTAATCTATTAGAATTATCTTTAATAGAAATGAAAAGAGGACCATGATCAGACAAGGTTCTACTTAAATGATTGATAGAAGTAATATGTCATTGAGTAATCCAATGAGTATTAAAAAGAATCCGATCAGTCTAGAGTTTTACCAAGTATAATTAGAACCCTTAAAACCAATATTAATCAAATTACAATCAAGGATCGTATTAGAAAATTCATCCTTGGAATGAATATTAGGAGAGCAACCACCAGTTCATTCAGAAGAGAATAAAATAGTGTTGAAATCACCACCAACAAATCAATGTTTATTGACAGAGATGGAAAAATTAGTCAAGTTATGCCAAAGAAGATTTCTACCAGATCTATTACAAGATGGATAAACAAAAGAGCCCAAAATACACTAATCACCATAAGAGATTTGAGCATTGAAAACTTGATAAAAATCATCAAGAATAGAAATGCCTACAAAGTTATTCCAAATACAACATATCTTATTACTAATATTAGAGAAAAATTTATTGAAACTGATCATTCTAGCAACATGGCTAATTTTATTAGCTTGAATAACCGGCTCAACAATAATATGTAAAGAAATATTAATACAACAATAAATTTCTAATACGGTTATGAATAGAGAGGATACCAATCCCTCTAACATTCCAAACTAAAAAATTAAACATGAGGGAGTAAGACTTACTTGAGAGAAGAGAGGGAGGGCACATCAGTTATAGTTTTTCTTGGCAATTTGGGAGAAAAGTTTTTAACATTTTTTTTCTTTTTTGAATAGAAAGTTTGGAAGCCATTTTCTTTGCCCTTTGACTCATCATCTGAAATGGATTTAGCAACATTATTCATAGATTTAATTGAAATATCTTGATGAGAAGTAAATTCTCCTTCTTCCAAGACACTAGAATTTATTAAAGACAAATGAGCTTCGAGAATAGCAAGGGAGGGAGTAAAAATTGATTTATTAAGAAGACAAGTGGGAAGACCAAACCTTTCCTCATCATTAGACAAATTATTAGATAAAAGCAAATCTTTTTGAGAAGTTAAATCATCTTGAATTTGAAATATGGAATCAAGTTTATCAACCTGATTATCATGAGGTATTAAAACCACATTCTTCATTAAATTAGTATGATGCATAATATTAAATTCCTCATTTATGTTCTCCATTAAAGATTCATTTTCATCTATCATAGCCAGTAAGGTTGCAAGGATCAAATCAGAGGAAATAGAATCCTCATTCAAAAGTTTAGAAAAGCTATTATTGTTCACATTAGGAGCCTTCAATTGCTTAGAAGAAATAAAAGGTAAATCAGCCTTATTAGGAACATTCAAAGAATCAATTTTTTTTGTAGTTTTTTATATTTAATGGGTTGGCTAGGGTTAGGAATAGAAGTTTCCTTGAGGATTTTCTTTTTTAGTTGAGGATGAAGAATGAAACATTGATTATGGTGCCCAAATTTTGCAGTGAGAACTAAAGACATGGAAAATTTCAAATTCAATTCTTTGCATATAACTGTAATTTTTAGTTCCCAACCAGATTTCTTTAGCGTGTTTCTTGGTAATGTCCAATTCAAGAAGGATTCTATCCATTGAAGGATGAGATTTTGTAGCCGTTGCTTGATCAATTTGCAATGGCCAACCAAATAAGGCACCCACAGTAAAAAGAGATTCATGGTTACCAAAATGAATTCATATATTTGGGGGAGAAATCCAAACCAAAATAATTGGGGATTCTTCCTTAATATCAAATAGTGGAGTTCATTTAAGCAACCTCATTTGGCAATTGAAACAAAATAAGAACAACGAGAGAAAACACTAGAGTATTATAAATCGTTCATCAACTAAATCAAAATGTGGTGAGGATCAATTAAACCAATCATAAAAGCACCCAAAGATTTTAGAATATGAAAGAAAGAGTAAATGTTTTCTAGATTAGGCCTACGAAGAGTAAACTTTCCAAAAAGCTGAATTCAAATGCCTTAGCAAGCTTTTCCATAATCAGATCAGAACACATAATCGCAGGCATGCCTCGAAAAGAAGTCAAACTAAGTTTCAAGGACTCACCTGAATAACTATCCTTACCATTGAGAACTTCTCTGAATGATTTCAAAGTAGTCGAAATGAGGGTAGATGATGCACTAGCAGGATCCATAGGATCCTTCAATTTTCCTAAAGTAATCATCAGAGAAGATGCCAAGCCACGATGTCACTCCAAGAAAGACACAAAATTGGCCAGCGACTATTGATTCCAGAAGGAATACAGTGAGAATCAATCAAAATAGTTGGCAAGCAGCGTCTAAAAAGTACAGAATGAGAGCAAGAAAGAAAAATTACTAGAACACATGGAGAGGGCTTGAGGGGTGGGGTTTTTTCACTTTAATTTTTTAATATTATTAGGGTTTAGGGTTTATGGTTAAGGGTTTAAGGTTTAGGGTTTTTGGTTTTAGGGTTTAGGGTTTAAGGTTTAGGGTTTTAAGGTTTATGGTTTAGGGTTTACAGTTAGTTTTTTTATAGTTTAGGGTTTAGGGTTTAGGTTTTAGATTTATGGTTTAGGTTTTAGATTAGAGTTTAAGGTTTTTATTTTTTTTAATAGAGAACAAATTCATATTCAACATTTCATCTTTTTTATTTTATCAACCAAGTAACACACGTAGTTTTCTAAGACACAAGTGACAACATAAATTAAAAATGAGCACGCATAGAGTAAATCAAAAACCCTAGATAACTAGAACTATCTCTAGTGTAAATACATAGTTTCATAAGCAGTAGATCGGATCAACCATTCTTCAGTTTCTTTAGTTCCCATCAGAAGCACCCCGACCTCTCAAGTAGCGGGATCTACCATTATATCCCTGATCTCTCCCTCTGCCACCACCATGAATATAACTTTGGCTCCTCGGCCTCCTCCCACTGACCACCACATCCATCCACGGCACCTTCACATCCCCCCTTAATGATAACACCTTCACCTCAGTAGATCTATCAGCGGTTGATGGTGATGTTCTTGCTGTCAAGGTTCTGCCCATTCTTAATGTTTAGGTTTAAGTTTAAGTTAATTAAATTTTAGGGTTTAAGTTTTTTTTAATTTATTTAGTTACTTTAATTTTAGGTTTAGCGGCTTGGGTTTAGGATTTAGGGTTCAGGGTTGTAGGGTTTAGCTTTTAGGGTTTAGGGTTTAGGATTAGGGTTTTGGGTTTATGGCTTAGGGTTTAGTCTTTAGGCTTTAGGTTTTAGGGTTTTTAAGGTCTAGTGTTAGTTTAAGGTTTAGGCTTTTCTTTAGGTTTAGTTAGTTTAGTATAGTTTAAGTTTAGTTTAGGTTTAGTTTAGGTTTAGGGTTTAGTTTAGGTTTAGGGTTTTAGGTTAGAGTTTTAGGGTTTCTTAGGTTTAGGTTTTTCATGATTTAGGGTTTATAGTTTAGGTTTAAGTTTAGGGTTTTTAGTTTTAGTTTTATAGTTTAGTATTTTAGGGTTAGTTAGTTTAAGTTTAGGTTTAGATTTTAATTTTTAGAGTTTAGATTTAGTTTAGTTTAGTTTTTTAGTTTAGTTAGTTTAGGTTTAGTGTTTATTTATTTTAGGGTTTAGTATTTTATTTAGATTTTAGGTTTAGTTTATTTAGGTTTAGGGTTTAGTTTAGTTTAGTTTATTTTAGTTAGTTTATTTTATTTAGTTTTATTTTATTTTAGGTTTAGGTTTATTTTCTTTTTAGGTTTAGGTTTAGGTTTAGGTTTAGATTTAGGTTTTAGTTTATGTTTTTATTTTATTTTATCTTTATATTTCATTTTGGTTTAGGTTTTTTTATTTTATTTTTAGGTTTATTTAGTTTAAGTTTAGGTTTTTAGCATTTTGGGGTTTCGGGTTTAGGGTTTAGGGTTTAGGGTTTAGGGTTTAAGGTTTAGGATTTAGGGTTTAGGTTTTGGGTTTAGGGTTTAAGGTTTTTGGCTTAGGTTTTAGGGTTTAAGGTTTAGGGTTTATGGTTTAGGTTTTATAGTTTAGGGTTTAGGGTTTAGGGTTTAGGGTTTAGGGTTCAGGTTTTTATTTAAGGTTTAGGGTTTTTCTTATTTTAATAGAGAACAAAGTTAGATTCAACTTTTCTTCTTTTTGATTTCATCAACCAACACAAGTTTTAAAATTAACATAGAATGAGCACCCATGGAGAAAATCAAAATTTAATATGTAGAACATTACTATAAAGACACACTTCCATAGCGTGGTCAGATTAGGTTTTTCTAGTTCATCATCACTCGACCTCTTGAGTGATCCATCATATCCATTTTCCTCCATCACCACCATGATTGAAACCATCATTTTATTACCTGTTTACTAGCACCTCCATATCCATGCTCCTCAGTCCCCATTTGATAACCTTTAGGTCCTCCACCACTAGATCAAGCGAAGGTTGTGATGATGTTTACCTTGGTTTTGTCCATTCTTTGAGTTTAGGTTCAAGTTTATTAGGTTTTAAGGATTAGGTTTATTTTTTAATTTATTTAGTTACTTTAGGTTTAGGTTTAGGTTTTGGGTTTAGGGTATAATATTTAGGATTTAGGGTTTAGGGTTTTAGGGTATATCCGTTTAGGGTTTAGGTTTCAGGGTTAGAGTTTAGGGTTTAGGGTTTAGGGTTTTTTAGGTATTAAGGTTTATGGTTTAGGGGTTAGGGTTGTAGGTTTAGGCTTTATGATTTAGGATTTAGTGTTTATGATTTTCTTTTAAATTAATTGGTAGGTTTGGTTTAAGTTTATTTTTTATTTATTTTAGTTTATTTTTATTTTGTTTTAATTTACTTTATTTTTTAGGTTTATGTATTTTAGTTTAGCTTTTTTTATTTTAGTTTACTTTTTTAGTTTAGATTTAGGTTTTATTTTAGTTGAGTTTTATTTTTATTTATTTTTTTTTAGTTTAGGTTTTATTTATTTTATGTTAGTTTAGGTTTTTATTTTATTTTAGGTTTAGGTTTTAGGTTTTATTTTTTGGTTTATTTTTAGGTTTTATTTTTAGTTTAGGTTTAGGTTTATTTTTAGTTAATTTTATTTTATTTATTTTATGTTTAGGTTTAGGTTTAGTTTATTTTGGTTTAGGTTTAGGTTTTATTTATTTTAGTTTAGTTTATTTTAGTTTAGATTTAAGTTTATTTTATTTGGTTAATTTTTTTGTTTAGGTTTACATTTTTATTTTAGTTTAGGGTTAGGTTTTATTTGGTTTATTTTTTTTTAGGTTTAAGTTTTATATAGTTTTATTTTTATTTATTTTAGGTTTATTTTATTTTTTATTTTACATTTAGTTTTATTTTATGTAGGTTTTTATTCTCGGGTTTAATTTATTTTTTTTAATTTAGTTTTATTTAATTTATTTTAGTTTAATTTTATTTTAATTTTAGGTTTAGCTTTAGGTTTTACTTTAGGTTTTATTATATTATATTTTTTTTATTTAAGTTTAGGTTTTTTTTATTTATTTTATTTAGTTTAGGTTTAGGTTTTTAGGTTATTAGGGTTTAGGGTTTATTTTTTAGGGTTTAGGGTTTAGGGTTTTAGGGTTTAGGGTTTTAGGATTCAGGGTTTAAGGTTAGGCTTAGGGTTTATGTTTTAAGGTTTAGTGTTTAGGCTTTAGGGTTTAGGGTTTAGTTTAGTTTTTAGTTTAGGGTTAGTTTAAGTTTAGGTTTAGGGTTTAGGGTTTTATTATTTAGTAGTTTAGGGTTTTAGGTTTAGGGTTTAGGTTAAGGTTTTAGGATTTTGTTTAGGGTTTAGGTGTAGTTTAGGGTTGAGGTTTAGGATTTAGGGTTTGGTTAGTTTATGGTTTAGGGTTTTATTTTAAGTTTAGGTAGTTTAGGGTTAATTTAGGTTTAGGTTTAGGGTTTAGTATTTAGGATTTAGGTTATTTAGGGTTTAGTTTAGGATTTTTTTCTTTTAAATTTATCAATAGTTTTAAGTTAATTTTGTTCATTTTTAGTTTATTGTTTATTTATTTTAGTTTATTTTAGTGTTTATTTTTTATTTAGGATTATTTTTTTATTTTATTTAGCTTTAGTTTAATTATTTTAGTTTTGGTTTATTTATTTTTTATTTTTTTTTTTTAGGTTTAGGTTTTGGTTTATGTTTATTTTTTTTAGTTTAATTTTATTTTTATTTTATTTTTTTAGTTTTAGTTTTAGTTTTTATTTTATTCTTTAGGTTTAGGTTTTTAGCTGTATGTTTTAGGTTTCTATTTTTAGTTTATTTTAGGTTTTATTTTTTAGTTTATTTTAAGTTTATTTTTTTAGTTTATTTTATTTTAGTTTAGGTTTAGGTTTATCTTATTTTAGGACTAGGTTTAGGTTTTTTTTATTTATTGGTTTAGTTTATTTTAGTTTAGGTTTAGGTTTTTTTATTTTATTTTAGGTTTAGTTTTATTTTATTTAGGTTTTGTTATTTTTTTTAGTTTAGTTAGGTTTTATTTATTTTATTTTAGTTTAGTTTAATTTTTATTTTATTTCTTTTAGGTTTAAGTTTAGGTTTACATTTTAGTTTAGTTTTTTATTTTATTTTTATTTATTTTATTTAGGTTAGGTTTTATTTATTTATTTTATTTTAGGTTTAGTTTAGTTTAGGTTTTAGGTTTTAGGGTTTAGGATTTAGGGTTTGGGTTTAGGGTTTTATGTTTTAGGGTTAGGTTTATGATTTAGGTTATATAGTTAGGGTTAGTGTTTAGGTTTAGGGTTTAGGTTTGTGGTTTAGGTTTAGGGTTTAGGGTTATAGGTTTTAGTATTTAGGGTTTAGGATTAGGGTTAGGGTTTATTTTAGGTTTAAGTTTAGGTTTTTAGCATTTATGATTTAGGGTTTAGGTTAGGGTTTATAGTTTGTCAGTTTAGGGATTAGGATTTTTTGGGATTTTAGTTTAGGGTTTAAGGTTTATTTAGAATATATTTTTATTTATTTTATTTAGGTTTAATTTTATTTTTATTTTTTTAAGTTTAGTTTATTTATTTTAGGTTTATTTATTTTAGTTTAGGTTTTTATTTTAGTATATTTTTTAGGTTTATGTTTATTTTTTAGTTTAGTTTTATTTTTATTTTATTTTTTAGGTGTGAGTTTTATATTTTATTTTTAGGTTTAGGTTTAGGTTTATATTTTATTTTTTTAGGTTTACTTTATTTTATTTTAGGTTAAGTTTTTATTTTATTTAGGTTTTTTTATTTTTAGGTTTATTTTAATTTTTTTAGTTCAGTTTATGTTTTTTTTATTTTACTTTGGTTCAATTTTTATTTGCTATTTTATTTTTCATTTTAGGTTTAGATTTAGGTTTTAATATAGTTTTATATTTTATTTTATTTTATTATTTTATTTAAGTTTAAGTTTTATTTATTTATTTTATTTTTATGTTTTATTTAGTTCAGGATTAGGTTTTTAAGTTTTTAGGGTTTGGTGTTTAGGGTTTAGGGTTAGTTTAGGGTTTAAGGTTTAAAGTTGTATGTTTTATGATTTAGGGTTTAGGGTTTACGGTTTAGGATTTTAGGATTTATGATTTAGGATTTAGGGTTTTAGGGTTTAGGGTTTAGGGTTTAGGGTTTAGGGTTTTTAGGGTTTAGGGTTTAGGGTTTAGGGTTTAGGGTTTAGGGTGGTAGGGTGTTTAGGGTTTAGAGTTTTGGGTTTTGGGTTAGTTTAGGGTTTAGGGCTTAGGTTTTAGTTTAGGTTTTTATTTTATTTATTTAGGTTTAGGTTTTACGGTTTAGAGTTTAAGGTTTATGGTTTAGGGCTTTACGATTTAGGGTTTAGTGTTTTGGGTTTAATGTTTAAGGTTTATTTTTTTTTTTTTTTAGGGGAAGCCCCATGTAGGGGTATTTTATTGCCACAAAAAGAGGGTTACAAGGTCCTTAAAGGGTAAACTCGAACTACTTGCTCAAAACTGATTAGCTAAGGTAAATCCCTATCTAAAATACATCCAAGAGTAAAAGAAAGCATAAAACAATCAAAAGATACAAGATGATTAACATAATAAGCTAAAGTAAGATTAAAGTCAATGCTCGAGGATGTGGGAATGCATGATAATGGAGGCAGACAAAAGGAGAGAATCGCAAAGTTATAATAAGAGGAGATTAGAAACAGTTAAGGTAATAGACAAAAGTTAGAGGAAAATAACATAATATGAAATGTTAGTAAGGAATTGTGATAGAGAGCTCAATCACATCTGTTGGGGTGCATGAGCATCAAACTTCTGAAGGACATTACATGAGCTACTACCAAACCAATAGGGGTGAGATCATCAGCCATCATATACAAACACAGAGAAGGTAGCACCCAGGTTGTTGATATTCTTGTGAATTTTATTACACAAACCAAAGCAAAATCATATCTAAAATATATAGGTAATTCTAAGAGTGAAGGATAAGGAGTCTCATTCAAGAAAAATCATCAATATAGTCATCTTGACATGAGAATACATAAACATAAGTGAGTGAGCCATCTTAGCAATCTCATGAATAGCCATATTCGGAAAGAAATTAGTTATATAATCCCTCCATAAGAAAATTACGAGGAGACAACTTCCTATTAAATAAGTCAATGAGCTATAATTAACACCATCCCAATCACATGATATGTAAATGAATCTTTGGGTCTGAAACAACCGAAACAATCCCCTTAATGTCCTGGAGAAAGCAATAGTAAAGGAAGATAGCATAGCTCAACGGGGAATGAACTACAACCAAATAACAGAGAAAATAGTTAAGCGACTCAATAGCGACATTAGCCTCCATTGGATAATCGGATCAACAATCAATCAGAGAACAAGGCAACAACATCCAAGATAGGAAGGGACTAAGCGGCCATAATACCATTCTTTCGAATAAAGCTCATATCACCAATAAATGAGGTAGCGGTGATGCGGTCAAAAAAATGGAGATAAATTGCAGGACAATCGAAAGCAACAGCCAACCTAATACAACATTGGAACCGCCATAAAAAAATCAACAAGTGAATTGAAATGAGTTTCAACATTAAAATCAGACAACAGTTAAGGCAACATCCAAGATAGGAAGATATAAATTGGCCATAAAATTCCTGTCGAGTAGACATGGCAATAATAGATAAACAAATAAATAAAGCATAAAAATATTTATCTGAAGGAAAATCGGCGAAATCACCAAAACCCTCACCATCAGGGACGTGTAGAGCGACTTTGAGGCATGAGACCAAATTCTACAACCAACAAAGAAAGAGCCAACGAGGTGACAAGGTAAAACAAAAGGTAAATCTCCAAGACAAAGACAACCAAAATAAAAACTAGTTCTTGCCATGATGCCACTCATCCGGTATAATCAAAACAATAGATACAAGTTTCAGAAAAGGATGAAGTAAATAGTAGCAGAAAAGGTAGATCAATGAATTCCAATGATAGGCATAAAATAAACCAATAAGGTGGTTCAAAGCAAAATCTAAGCAACAACTTCAATAGAGACTTCACAAAATAATCCAAAGCCCAGGCATTAAGGTGGGTATTGATCCGGATCGGCCAACCAACAAGGCGGTTAAAACCAACAAGTATCAAGATTCCACCCATAAACATATATAGGTAAAGGAAAGGATAGATAATGAATAGCTCCCCACCATAAGCCTATCCAGTAAGTGACATTTAGAGAAATCAGATCAGTGTCATGATGCTTATTCACCATAACCCAATTCTGCCAAGGACAATGACAATAATAACCAGTGGGTTTGTCAATAACCCAATTATGCATATAAGATAAATCATTGATTAATTCCAAGCATAACAAAGAAATGTGCTTCAAGTTGTACATGTTCCAATCATAGCATAGGATGGGAGAACAACAGCAAGGAAAAGCAACAACATCCCAGGTGTTAGCATCAAAAAATAAAAGAAAAATAAAGAGAATTTGCTGGACAAGGAAATCAGCAATCCAGAAAACAACAGCATGGACAATTTTACTATTAACACTCCCATTAGGAAAAGGAAATATTACTAAGAAGGATATAAAGTAAAAATTGTATGAGTTCAAGGATTTTCCACAGTAATGCACAATCTTAGCGGATCATGATAATCCCTTAAAACTCCAAACCTAATCATGGAAGCAAGAAGCAAGACTAGTATTGAGAAAAATAACACAATTCCATTCATGCAAAGAGATATTAGTGTAGAGATGGGATATCCCAATCAACAAAATAACAGCAATAAAGAAAATTGCAACCAATAGGTGCTCAATATCTAAACAACAGTTGATAGCGGTTGCTTTGTCACATTAAGCAGTATTGCCAAGGATATTGGTCATGTCGGTAGGCATATAGGATAGACCATTGGTTACATATAAGCGGAAAGAGTAGAATGGTCTTGATTTTCATGATCTCCTCAAAGCATGAAGGGTGAAAATAATTGCGTAAGTCCAACATCAACCCAAATGTTAACAACAGGCAATGAAACAGAAAAGGAGGGTAAACACATAAGAACCAAAAGGAGTAGCAACAAGGAAATCCATTCTGCAGGGATAGAAGAAGACATCATTACCAAGCGAGAATTTTAAGACAATAAAGGTCCAAAACAGAACTTGCTAAAAGATAGCAGATGGCAAAAATAGCGAGGAAAAGCGGGAGAAAGCGGCAGTGAAAAAAAATCTGCGGAACCCAAAGGGATTAAAAAAATCAATAAACAAATCAACAAACAACCATGGCGACAAACCTCAAAACCCAAAAAAAATTAAGCCCAATCCATTCCTACAAGGATTTGAATAACCATTAAAAAGAGAAGGTATATAATTTCTTCCCTTGCGGAAAGCATCGAGGTTAGGCATTATATAAGCAAGGACGACATTGTCGAAGTCAAAAGAACCAAAATCCTTTGCATAAGTGTTGAAACCTTTATGAATTATGCCTTTAAGGAGGAAAGAGTCCCAAGGAATGTAAGCATCGACCAAAATACTATAATCATCAAAATAAAATTGCAAAGACATAATGCACATTAATCCGTTGCTAGAAGCAACATAGGTAGTAGCAATGCTCCAAACCATAATCGAGAGAAAAAAAGCGGTTAAAGAAGTTAGTATCCATCAAAAGATAACTTCCTCCAAGATGGTTAATTCTCGGTTTAGAAATGAATGTATCAATGAAATTAAAGTCCCAAGTGGGATTGCAATTATAAAACCTAACACAACAAAGGGTTCCAATTCAAGATATTGATGTGCATATAGTTCAACATCGCCCCATAATATTGTAAATGCCAAAAAGAATTCTTCCAACTAAAGGAGAAGGGGTAAAGCGAAGTCATGGTAAAGAGCACAAGATAGCAATGATATCTATGAGGAGTATCCATAAAGAACACAAGGAAATAGAAAACAAAAAAAAAGGGAGGTGAAGAGGAGAATTAGATTCTGAGGTAAGGAAGCCCAGAATTGTCCAAGTTAACCAGACCACACAAGTATTTGGGTAATGTAAATTGATCAAAGAAGATGATACTGTCTAATCTCACACCCAGATTTGCAAGGTAATCAGCACAGGCGTTACCTTCATGCCAAACATGAGTGATGGTAAAATTCAGGTTGAGGGAGAAGAGCCCTAGTTTCTTGAGGTAGTACAAACAAGCGTTGCTCATATTGGTAGAAGTCAAAGCTCAATCGTAGAAGAGCATCCACCTCTATCCAAATATTGAGCCATTTTGAAGACAAATTTCTAGAGCTTTATGGGCGCCATAAGCTCGGTATAAAGGGACGATCTAGAAATAAGGGGATAAGCAAATGCACATAGGACTATACCCTTAGAATCCCGAAAATGCCTCCACAACTAGAGCCATTATGAGAAGATATGGTATTAATTTTAATAATATGATCAAGAGGTTTTTCCAAAAAAACCATTCTATCATTTGATAGTAAGGCTGGTGAAGGTTGAGGCCCAATTTATACTGATTCTGACCTTTAAAATGTTTGTAATGAATTAAATTGGCTTTAAACAAGTCATAAATTTTGTTTTTAGTTCTAATAATCCTCATGTGATTCATACGAATCCCACGATGTTTAGCTTCATTTGGTCCATCCATATGAACCAAATAAGAGTAATGGTGATTATGATTTTAATATGACCTTTAATTGCATTGTCAAAGTAAACTTCAAGAAGTTGATATAAAGTAAAAGAATAATTAAAATTGACATGTTGAATAGATCGTACCAAATCCAAATTTTAGAGGCAATAGCCCCATTAACAAAACATGGTTAACATTCTCAATATGAGAACAACATTGACATTTAGAGGGTAAATAAAACCCTTTACCCCAAAGAGTCAATAGAATAAAGTTTTTTAGGATGCAAGTTAGAATAGAGTAAGAAGGGGATATTGTTATTCCAAATTTTGGAGAACACAATAGAAGAATCACGAGTGTCTTTAGTGTGAAGCCACACATTTTTTGTTGAAATCCCATTATGAGATAGCTTAAAGATAATTTGATCATGATTGTTAGGAGTGATAGGAATATTAGTAATCATATTTAAGAAAGTGGAAGGAATAGAATCGATCTTATTAGTGTTCCACTTGTGGTTTTGCGAATGAATTAACTCTAATAGCGGAAGTGGAGTGAGTGTAGAGTAAGTCATCAATGGATCCACAACCACTCAGTTGTCTTGCCAAAAGAAGGAATTGCGAGTTTATGCCCCAAAAAAATTAAGGATTGCATCCCATTTGAGAACAAAGTCTTCTCCACACAGGAGAATCACATTTAAAGGGACAAATGAGAGGATGTTTACCGGCAATATTTAGATGTCATGAAATTCGCCCAAAGACTATTTTTGCTCCTAAAATTCCACCAAAGTTTGTAGGAGAAGGCATTGATAACTTCTTTGATGGATTTACATCCCAGACCTCCCACTTCAAGTCTACCACAACTTTTAGACCAAGATGACCAGTGCATTCTTTTAGAGGAGGTATTGGTTCCCCAGAAAAATTTGTTTAAGAGACTCAATTCTATTGATGGTAGAGTTGGTAGGCAATGGTTTGAAGAAGGTATATAGGCATGGAATTTAGTGCTCTTGATCAAGGTAAGCCTACCATAGAAGAGAGTAAATGAAATTACCAGATGAAATTTTGTTAGAAATTTTTAATTAGATCATCAAAAGGTGTGATCTTTTTTTGGCCTTTAAAAGTGGAGCCCCAAGGTAATTAAGAGGAGTTGATTTTGCTTAAAATTAGTAATTACGGATATTTGGTTAAGTCTATTAGGAGGAATCTTAGTTGAAGGAATAAAACACATTTTCCTTCATTAAGAAAAAGACCACTAACTTTACCAAAATCATTTAGAGGTTCTTAATGGTTTTAACATGTTGAAGGAAGTTCGAAGATAATGAAATCATCACAAAGCTAAGATGAGAAATAGGGAAACCTCCATGAGTTTTAAAAGACATATTAGGATTATTAGCGAAAAGATCGTTAAGGCTCCTTGGTTATTCAATAGCGATGATAAAAGAAAGTGATAGTGGGTCACCTTGCCTCAAACCATGGCTAGAAGGAAAGAAACCTATGGACTCACCATTCATGATAACCAGACATTCATGATACACCTTTTATAATCGGATAAAACTATCGGAAAAACCAAACAAATTCGATTTGAAAGAGAAAATCCCATGAGAGATTGTCAAAGCTTTAGCGATGTCAATTTGAATAAGATGTTGCCTCCTCTAGAAGGGACATCAATGTCATGAACCAGCTCTTGAGCAAGAAGAATATTATCCAATATTACTCTATGTTTAACAAAACCAATTTGATTTGGGGAGATGATTTTAGGAAGCAAGGTAAGCTATTATTTATTAATTTAGCAATGAGTTTTGAAAAAAGGTGCAAAGACTAATCGATTCATTAGATTCGGATTGTTAGTTTTGGAAATAAGGACAATAGAAGTGCTTGAAAAGTATTTGGGAATAGGATTGCCATCAAAGAAATCAATAAGACATCAACTAAGTCGGTTTAATAAATGGCCAACAATGTTTGAAAGATGTGGGTTGTATAGCCGTCGGGGCAACAGAGTCGTGTTCATGTTCTTAAGAGTATTACTAATCTCCTCTTGAAGGACACATAGTGAGTAAATGATTATCCTTACTGTTAATCATAGAAGGGATAAGATGGGTGTTTGATAAAGTTCCCAGCAACGGATTAGAATTTAATAAAGTTTGGAAATGATGTATGACAGAATCCTTAATATCATTATTATCGGTTATCCATTCACCATTAGAGTTCTTAATTTTCTTAATCGAGTTTAAGGCTTTTCATTTATTACAAATGGCATGAAAATACACGGTGTTTACGTCACCATACAATATGTTTGCTTGCGGCTTTTTTGGCGTAATAGGTTTCTTCCATGTTTTGATAATTAACCAAGTTATTCTTGGCAATGTTCAACTCCTCAAGTTTCTTGGGATCGGTTGACACTCTTCAAGAGAACAAACCTCTTGTTCCATAGCTTTAAGATTTGTGAAAAGGTTTTAAAAATGTGTTTGTTCCACCAATTGAGATTTTGTTTAAGTCTTTTGAGCTTAAGCCAAAGATGAGTCATACCTTTAAATAGAATTATCCGGAAAATAGGGGCCATCCAATTAGTGAGGCGACATTGGTGAAGTCACTATGTTGGGTCCACATATTTTGAAATCGAAAGGAGAGGGAGTAGATGGGTTAGGGATTTTGAAGGAAATCAAAGAGGAGCATGATCGACAAAGTTCTCAAATGCTCAACAATGGTAGTACATTGATCCAAAGAGAATTAAAGAGGGTCCTATCAAGATCTGCCAAAGTCTAGAGTTGTGCCGTGAAGTTGAGAAATGAAACCAATCGGTGCAATCAAGGATCATATTTGAGAAGTCCTCCATGGAATGAAGGTTAGGAGAACATCCTCCCTTCTTTCCAGCTATGATAGTATTGAAATCACCTCCAACCAACCAGGGAAGGTTAGCAGGAAGCGAAGGTGTAAGTGATTCCAAAGGATGTTCCTACCCTCTATTACAAGAAGCATAGATAAAAGAGCCAAAAGCGATAAGTCACCTAAGGAGATTTTGACATTAACCAATTGGTCAAGATCATCAATGATGGAAATGGTGATGGAGTTGTGCCAAAAGCACCAAATTTTATTATTAAGATTGAAGAAGAAATTATGAAAACCAAGGGATCTAGCGACAAAAGCAATCTTAGAAGAATTAATGAAAGGTTCAATAAGAACAAGTAACTTGATATTATGAACACGACAAAGACTCTAACGATTGCGGACGGGAAGAGACCCACAACCTGGATATTCCAAATAAGAAAATTAATCATAAGGGGACAACCAAAAGGAAAAGGAAAAAGAAAGGAAGAGGAGAGAAATGATGACACATTACTTGTGTGGGGTGAAAGAAAGCGAGTGGTTCTAGTGAAGTTATTATTAGAAAATTTTGCTTTGTAGGGTTTTTGTATTTAACAATTTGAAAGGGTCTATCGAATCCAAATTATCTCCATCGAAAGTGATTGATTTTTGGGTTCGAATAGTAGAAGAATCTATCAATGTTTTAGAAGAGGATTTCACCTTCTTCCGTATGATAGAGTGTGAGAAAAGGGTTCAATTGATTATCACTCACGAAAAGATGAGGAAGTTCGGCACCATTCATAATACAAATATCTTTCTCAATATGTTCTGAAGCCATAGGGTCATCATTGTTTTGGTCCATTATATGATTCCCATTCAAATTGTTTAATTGGGTGTCCAATATAAGGCTACCATTCAGATTTTCATTAGGATTTAAATGAAGCAAAGAGAGCTATGGGAAACTAGATTATTACTAGCGGGGTGAGGTTAGGTAAATTGCCATTGGTATCACACCCTCAATGAATTTTAGTACAAGGTCGAGTGTTTTCCACTAGATAGATCGGTAGGAGGTGGGGAGGAGAGGTTCTTTTTGAGTATTTTTAGGCACATATGCTAGAGTATTGGTTTTCCAGTTCCATTAATGGTTTTCATATTACGTGGTAAATTTTTTTACGAGATTAGGATGAAGCACAAAGCATTACAGTGATCGTGCGTGAATCTTGCGGTGAGTGCAAAAGGGAAAATTTTTAATTCAACTTTTTGACTATACAAATTTTTGAGCCAATCAAACCTCTTTGGGATATTTTTTGTGATGTCTATCTCAGCGAGAATATGAGCTAGATGGCTAGATCTAGTGGTTGCTTGGTCTATTTGGAGAGGCCTACCAAAAGGCCATGCGAAAACAAAACTTGATGAGTGACATAATGTATTCCATGTTAGGAAAAGCAAGCCAAAGAGGGACAATGGGAGATTCCTCTTTGACATCAAAGAGAGGCGACCATTTCAATACATTTGACAATTATGCACAAAAGTAAGAATGACGAAAAGTGAGTAATCTAAATCATTTGAGAGTTGAATAAGAATGTGACGAGGATTGATCGGGTAGAGAAAGTACAGATAATTTTAAACTATGAAAGAAAAGCGAATATTATCAAGAATTAGGGCATTTAAGAGAATTTACCAAAGCGAACTCTAAGGGCTTAGCAAGTTTCTCAACATCCTGATCTGAACACATTACTGCCGGCAATCCATGATAAGATGTCAAAATGAGATTAACCGAAGCATTCAAGCTAGGGATCTTACCAGATAAAGCATCTTTGAATGATTTAATAACAGGTGCATTAACAGGTGCAATCGAATCCAGAAAACCTGTAGAGTCGGAGAGCAAAGCGGTGTCGATCGTCGAGAGGAGGCGGGATTCAGACGAGCCTCGCCATTCTCTAATCTAAGGGCGTCACATCTGAGGGGAGCAAATGGCGTCTTCAGAGAAAAGCGACAATTAGCGGCAAAACCAGTGGCCAATCCGAGGAGAATAGAAATTGCCAAGTTTATGATTTTTAGGGTTGTAGGGTTTAGGGTTTAGTGTTTAGGTTTAGGTTTTTTGATTTTAGGGTTTATGATTTAGGGTTTAGGTTTTTGTGGTTTAGGGTTTAGGGTTCAGGGTTTAGGGATTAACGTTCAAGTTTAGATTAGGGTTTAAGATTTAGGGTTAGTTTAAGGTTTAAGGTTTAGGGTTTAAAGTTTAAGGGTTAGGGTTTGGGGTTTAGGGTTTAGGGTTTAAGGTTTATGGTTTTTTAGGGTTTAGGGTTTTGGGTTTAGTGTTTAGGGTTGGAGGTTTAGGATTGAGGGTTTAGGGTTGTAGGTTTAGGGTTTAGGGGTTTTTTTTATATTGATTTTTAAATTAATTAAGCAGATTTATTTAGTATTTTTAATTTTAATTTTATTGAGTTTATTTTATTTATTTAGTTTAGTTTATTTATATTATTTATTTTTTAGTTTTTTTTTTTTAAAATTTTTTAAGTTTTGGTTTAAGTTTTATTTTTTTCTTTTTAGGTTTATGTATCAATTTTTATTTTATTTTTTTATGTTTAGGTTTTTGGTTTTTATTTTAGGTATACTTTTAGGTTTAATTTTTTAGTTAAGGTTTAAGTTTAGGTTTAGGTTTAGTTTATTTTTACTTTAATTTATTTCATTTAGTTTAGGTGTAGGTTTAGGTTTTCTTTATTTTAGTTTAGTTTATTTTAGTTTAGGTTTAGGTTTATATTATTTTTATTTTCGGTTTAGGATTTTTTTTTTAGTTTAGGGTTTATGTTTTATTTTTTATTTGTTTTTAGGTTTTATTTTAAGGTTTATTTTTTTATGTTTAGTTTATATTTAGTTTTATTTTATTTTATTTTAGGTTTATTTTATTTTTTATTATACATTTAGTTTATTTTATTTTTTATTTTATTCTTAGGTTTATTTTGTTTTAGTATAGTTTAGGTTTTATTTCATTTAGTTTATTATTTTATTTTATTTTAGGTTTAGGTTTAATTTTTAGTTTAGGTTTTTATTTTATTTTATTTTTATAATTTATTTAGGTTTAGGGTTTATGGTTTATTTTATTTTTTGGTTTTATTTAGTCTAGGTTTAGGTTTTTAGATTTTTAGGGTTTAGGGTTTTGGGTTTAAAGTTTAGGGTTTAGGGTTTAGTTTGTATTTAATTAAGGTTTAGGGTTTAGGGTTTAGGATTTAGGGTTTAGGGTTTTAGGGTTTAGGGTTTAGGTTTTAGGTTTAGGCTTTGGGTTTAAGTTTTTTGTCTAAGGGTTTAGGTTAATGGTTTTAGGTTAATAAATTCATATTAATATTTCTTATTTTGATTTCATCAATCAAGTAACAAGTTTAGATGCAGCGACATATAAAAAATGAGCATGCATAGGCAAATCAAAACCCAGATAATTAATTTCTATTTAGTTCATAGCATTAGATAGGATGGGTCATTCTTAAATTTCTTTTAACCACCTTGGTAGCTAGATCCTATTAAATCTCTTATACCATGGTTTGTAACCTCCATATTTTATTTTTTTTTAGGATTTATTTTTTTTAATCTAACTTAAGCAGGTTGGTGATGTTTTATCAAGGTTATTATTCTTAGGGTTTAACTTTAGGCTTAAGTTTATTAGGTTTTATTTCTTTTTATTTATTTAGTTTTTTTTTAGGTTTAGGTTTTATTTATTTAGTTTAGGGTTTAATTTTAGGGTTTAGGTTTTTTAGTTTATTTAGGGTTTAGGTTATGGTTTAGTGTTTAATTTAACATTTTAGGTTTAGCGTTTTAGGTTTATAGTTAGTTTAGGTTTTAGGATTTAGATTTAGGTTTTATTTATTTAGGGTTTTAGGTTTAGGTTTAGTTTAGGTTAGGTTTAGGTTTTAGGTTTTAGGTTTAGGGTTATTTAGGTTTAGGTTTATTTTAGGGTTTAGGGTTTAGATTTTATTTATTTAGTAGTTTAGTGTTTTAGGTTAGTTTAGTTTAGGTTTAGGGTTTATTTATAGTTTTAGGTTTATTTTATTTAGGTTTATAGTTTAGGTTTAGGGTTTAATTTAGTTTTTTTAGAGTTTATTTATAGTTTATTTACTTAGGATTATAGTTTAGGGTTTAGGTTTAGGTTTAACTTAGTTTAGGTTTAGGTTTAGTGTTTAGGTTTAGGTTTATGGTTTATTAGGATTTTATATTTAGGGTTTAGTGTTTAGGTTAGGGTTTAGGTTTAGGTTTAGGTTTTAGGTTTAGGTTTTAGTTTATAGGGTTTAGGATTTAGGGTTTCATTTATGGTTTAGGTTTTAAATTTATTTTTCTTAAATTAAGTTAGGTTTAGGTTTATTGGTTTATTTTTATTTAATTTAATTTATTTTATTTTATATTTATTTAGGTTTATTTTATTTTATTTAGTTTAGTTTATTTATGTTAGGTTTATTTATTTTATTTAGTTTTATTTTTATTTTTATTTTTATTTTTAGGTTTTATTTTTTATTTTTTGGGTATAGGGTTTTAGTTTTTATTTTATCTTTTTAGGTTTAGGTTTTAGATTTTTATTTTAAGTTTATTTTTAGGTTTTATTTTTTAGTTTAGGTTTAGGTGTAGGTTTAGTTTATTTTTTGTTTAATTGATTTTATTTAGTTTAGGTTTAGGTTTAGGTTTAGGTTTAGTTTATTTTATGTTTAGGTTTTATTTATTTTAGTTTATGTTTAGGCTTATTTTATTTTTATTTTAGTTAAGTTTTTCATTTTTTTTATTTAGGTTTATTATTTAGGGTTTATTTTATTTTTAGGTTTTATTTTGTTTAGGTTTAGGTTTTTAGGTTTTTAGGGTTTAGGGTTTATTTTTTAGGGTTAGTTTAGGGTTTAGAGTTTGGGGCTTAGGGTTTAGGGATGTAGGTTTTAGGATTTAGGGTTTAGGGTTTAGGGTTTAAGGTTTTGGTATTTAGGGTTTCAGGTTTTGGGTTTTTTTTTGTTTTTTTGGTATAGGGTTTAGGGTTTAGGATTTTTAGGGTTTAAGGTTTAGGGTTTAAGTTTTAGGTTTAAGGTTTATATTTTAGTTTATAGTTTAGGGTTTAGGGTTTAAGTTTTATAGCTTTTTTTAACTTAGAACAAATTCAGATTCAACATTTCTTCTTTTTGATTTCATGGTTCTTGATTCAGGTTCCCATTAGAACTTATAGTTGGTTGCTATCATATCACGATCTCTCCCTCTGCCACCACCATGGTATAACCTTAGTTGGTCAGCCTCCATAATGCCACCTCCATATCCTTGAACCTCACCCTGCGATAATTGTAAGCCTCATGCCATAACCTATGGGGATCTAGAATGAGCCTTAGTGATGTTATTTCTGAGTTTAATTAGGGTTTAGGTTAAGGTTTAGGTTTATTAACATTTGATTTAGCTTTATTTTTTTATTACATTAGGTTTAGTTTATTTATTTAGGGTTTTAGAATTAGGTTTAGGGTTTAGGGTTTAGGGTTTAGGTTTAGGGTTTAGGGTTTATTTTAGGTTAAGTTTAGTGTTTAGGTTTAGGGTTAGGTTTTGGTTTAGGGTTTAGGGTTTAGGTTTAGTGTTTAGGTTTAGGGTTTAGGGTTAGTTTATGTTAGGGTTTAGGTTTAAGGTTTATAGTTAATTTAGTCTTTAATTTAGGTTTAGGTTTAGGGTTTATTTACTTTAAACTTTAGGTTTTAGGTTTTAGTATTTATTTATAGTTTTAGGTTTAGTTTTAGAGTTTATTTAGATTTATTTATTTTAGGTTTATACTTAGGTATAGGTTTATTTAGATTTTTAGGTTTAATTTTAGGTTTAGTTTATTTTATAGTTTAGGTTTTTATTTATAGTTTAGGTTGAGTTTAGGTTAATTTAATTTTAGTTTAGGGTTTATTTTAATTTTAGGAGTTTTAGATTAGATTTTAGTATTTAGGGTTTTTATATTTAATTTTAGGTTTATAGTTTAGGTTATTTAGGATTTAGGGTTTATTTATAGTTTTAAGTTTATAGTTTTAGATTTATAGTTTAGAGTTTAGGTTTAGGTTTAGTATTTAGGTTTATTTTAGTTTAGGTTTAGTTTATTTTAGGGTTTATTTTAGGTTTATGATTTATTTATTTTAGGGTTTAGGGTTTTAGTTTAGGTTTATGGTTTAAGTTTATTATTAGTGTTTAGATTTTATTTAGTTTTAGGGTTTTACATTTAGGTTTTATTTATTCATTTAGAGTTTAGGTTTATTTAAGGTTTTAGGGTTTAGGGTTTTTAATTTTAGGGTTTAGCATTTAGGATTTATGGTTTAGGGTTTAGGTTAGTTTAGCATTTTGGGTTTAGGGTTTAGATTACTTTAGAGTTTATGCTTTAGGGTTTAGGGATTAGGGTTTTAGGTTTAAGGTTTTAGGGTTTTTAGGGTTTTAGGGTTTAAGTTTTTGTTTGGGGTTTAGGGTTTATGGTTTAAAGTTTTTTTTAATAGAGAACAAATTTTCAACATTTCTTTTTTTTTTGATTTCATCAAGTAGCAGACTAAGTTTTAGATTTGACATAGTTATAAAATAGCTTAGTCAAAATTATTTTTTATATAAAGACATTTTATGCAAGAGATTTATCATTCTTATTTTAGTTTCAAACCATTGTTTTAATGTTAGGTATTATATGATTTATTTTTAGATTATTATTCACCTAATAGTATTTTAGGTTTTTATTTAGTGTTATTTTGTTTACACTTTAGGGTTTAGGGTTTAGTGTTTTTTAGGGTTTAGGATTTTTTAGGGTTTATTTGGGGTTTAGGGATTTTAGGGTTAGTTTATTTTAGGGTTAGTTTAGTGTTTTAGGGTTTAGGGTTTAATGTTTAGGTTTGGTGTTTATTGATTTAGTTTAGGGTTTTATTTTATATTTTAGGGTTTATTTATTTAAGGTTTGGGTTTATTTAAGGTTTATTTAGGATTTAAGATTTAGGCTTTAGGGTTTATTTTTTATTTTTTTTATTAATTATTTTTAAATTAAGTAAATATATTTTTAGGTTTATTTTTATTTAGTTTATTTTAATAATTTTAGTTTTTTTTATTTTTTATTTATTTTATTAGGTTCATTTTTTTTATTTTATTTAGTTTAGTTTATGTATTTAGTTATTTTTATTTTAGTTTATTTTTATGGTTTATTTAGGTTTAATTTATTTTTTAGATTAGTTTATTTTTTATTTTAAGTTTAGGTTTTCTTTTATTTTAGGTTTATTTATTAGATTTTAGTTTAGGTTTAGGTTTAGGTTTATTTTAGGTTTATTTAGGTTTAAGTTTATTTAGAGTTATTTAATTTAGGTTTAGTTTAGGTTTAGGCTTAGGTTTATTTAGGTTTTTGGTTTATTTAAGTTTAATTATTTAGGTTTAGGTTTATTTTTAGGGTTTGGTGTTTTAGGTTTAATGGTAGGTTAGGGTTTAGGGTTTATTTTATGGTTTAGGTTAAGGGTTTAGGTTTAATATTTATTTTAAGTTTAGGGTTTAGGGTTTTAAGTTTAGGTTTTAGGTTTTATTTATTTATTTTATTTATTTATTTAGGTTTATTTATGGTTTATTTTAGACTTTTGGGGTTTAGGGTTTATTTTTTTAGGGTTTAGTGTTTTGGGGTTTAGGTTTTAGGTTTTGGTTTTAAGTTTAGTTTTTTTTGTTATTTTTTTTTAGAGAACAAATTTGTATTCAACATTTCATATTTTTTGATTTAACCAATTATAGCATACCAAGTTTTCTAAGACATAAGTGATATAGATAAAAAATGAGCATGCATAGAAAATCAAAACCCATAGATAACTAGAACTATCTTTTTTGAAGTTTAAATATTAAGTAGTAGATATTTTTTCTTTAGAACATACCACCTTTTCATATATATTTTTAGCATGGTTGTAACCTATATATTTATAACTTTTTTTATAATAAGCATTAGAGATTTTAAATTTCCATTAGTATTAGATCTTATTTAGTTGATGTTGATGTTTATCAAAGTTCTTATTATGATTTTAGGCTTAGGATTAGGTTTAGATTTATATTTAGGTTTTAGGTTTTAGGGTTTAGGTTTATTTTTTATATTTATTTAGTTTATTTAGGTTAAGGTTTGGGTTTAAAATTATTTTTTATGTTTAGGGTTTAGGGTTTGGGTTTGGGTTTATTATTATATTTACTTTTTATTTTTTTGGGTTTAGTGTTTATTTATTTATTTTTAATTTATTTAGTGTTTATTTATTTAGGATTTAGGGTTTAGTGTTTAGGTTTTAATTTAGTGTTTAGATTTTATTTAAGTCAACTTAGGTTTAATTACTTTAGGGTTTAGGGTTTATTTAGGGTTTAGGGTTATGGTTTGTCTTCTTTGGGGTTTAGCGTTTAGGATTTGGGGTTTAGTTTATTAATTTAGGGTTTAGAGTTTAGGGTTTTATTTATTTATTTTATCATTTTAGATTAACAATGTATTTAGGTTTCTTTAGTTTATTAAGTTTATTTTTTTATTTATTTTAGTAAATTTTAATTATATTTATATATAGGATCAAATATTTTTATTTAGTTTAGTTTATTTATTTTAGATCTATTTATTTTAGTTTAGATTTTCTATTTAGTTTATTTTTTAGGTTTAGGTTTAGGTTTAGGCTTATTTTATAGTTTAGTTTTATTTTTATTTTGTTGTTTAGGTTTAGGGTTTAATTAGTCAGTTTTCTTAATTAAGTGAGCAATAAATCCTAATAAAATTATAGGAGGTAGAGATTATCCCATTAAATTAACCCACAAAATTTGGAATTGATTGCTCAAGTAATTAAAAAGTATAAGCTTATTAATTTTATACTTAACCTTAATTAAATCTTAATTAATGTTCAAAATTAGTTAAGATCATTTTTAATTAATTCTCCTCTAAAATACTTTTAAAATGAGTATTTATTTTCATTTTTTTATTTCTCTATGATGTTTTATGATTTTTTAGAAGTTTTATATTAAAATGATTAATTAGACCTAATTAAAGCTAATCTTGTTGGATGTGGCGACTACAGACGCTTTACATGGTGGCGTGGGATTGGCTACTTAAAACTTATCTACTCCCGTGGCGCGGCGTGCTCTCATCCACCATCCAATCTAAGATCACGTTAAATAGTGATTAATCCTAGCTTAATTAAATCAGTCGATATAGCGGATATAATCTGTCGTCTTTTTGATCACATGGAACAAGTGTGCGTGATCTAACATCGGTCAGTGAGGAGAATGAGTCATCTCCATTGCTCACTTGATCAAGCTTACGAGCTTGGATCAACTTTAAAGGATCCTACACCTTCATGACATCGTCGAGGGATCAATGGTCAAGATCACACGAGATGCAAGTTTTCTTCAAAAAGCCCTAACCCATTTTTGCCTAAGGATCGATTTTGGAAGCATATCTCATTAGAGCTCAAGACCGGTGGCTCAAATAGTTGAGGAAGCTTCATCTAGTAGAGACAAAGCCCTGTTGAGTAGCAATTGGATCAATTTCTTGATGTTCATTAAGAGGGCCATGAACAGAAAATTTGAAGCTCATCTTTGATCGAAGTCCCACCTTTGATGCTCGAAGCTTGAGAGATGATTTATTCTTGCTGAGGCCTAAGGAAGGTGCGTGCAAATTAATTTGAGTTTATGGAGAAATGGGGAAGTTAGAAATGGAGTGTCTTATTTGATGACGGATGATGAGCATTTGAGCGAGAATGAGCTTGGGAGCTTAGGGAATGGCTCGCTCATCTTTATTAGCTAGTCAAGAGTGATATGTGTGTGTGTTTGAGTGGAAATGAGGGTGTATACCCCTTCATCTTAATCAGCGGTGGGATTAGGTTTGTCATCTGGTGGCGTCACCATCTCGAGTCTGGGTGGCAGGGAAGAGGTGAGTTGGCTCAGTTTGGTTGGTTGAAGGTGTGGAGGTGGGCTAAGGAGGAATCATGGGTGTCCTATGGGTTTCAAATGCTCAATGGGGAGGGTGAGGTGATTTCACCTCCAATGGTCATGGACCCAACCACCTTGGGTTAGGTTGGGCGGTGTCTAGGTGCCTAGGTGGACCATTGGGAGTACCAAGTGGCCAAGAATGAAAATGACCACTTACATGGGTGATTTGTCTCATGTGATTCCCTGACTAAGGGTAGAATGATCATTTTAGCATTGGATTTGATTTGGAAAATTTGAATGAGCCAAAGTGGCCCAAATTTCAAGTCAATTGGAGTTGATTTGGTTAGGTTTGGCTCAATTTGACTCATTTAGGTCAATTGGGTTTGTTGGGTCAAGTTGACCAATTGGTCAAATTGGGTCAAACCAAGGTTGTCAAGTTCATATGATTATTGGGATGTTTTGGTTCAATTGGTTTGGTTTAGTTTGGCTTAGATTTGATTTTGGCTCATTTGAATTCATTTGGGTCAAATGGGTTAAGTTGGCCAATTTGACCAAATTGGCCAAATTGGCTTGGGTTGGGTGTTGGTTTGGGTTTAGTTGACCAATTAAAGTTGATTGTAGGGTTTAATTTCAATTAATTTGGATTTGGTTTTGATTTTGGACAACTTGAACCTTTAGGTCAATTGGGCTAAGTAGGTCAATTAGGTTTAATTGGGTCCAATCATAGCTTTGGTCAAGTTCAACAATCAATTTGGAATGAACTTGAGCCATTGGTTGGAATCAATTTGGTTTATATTTTATTTGAGAGCAATTTGGTCTTTTAGGTCAATTTGGGACAACTTGGTCAAGGGCCAATTGGGTTTGGTTTGACTCAATTGAAGGTCAAGTCATATTCAAATATTGATTTTGATTTGGTATGAATCATTGGTTTCAAGGGATTTGGCATAGGTTGCAATTTGGATAGTTTGGGTTCATATGGGTTAAGGGGTTGACTTGGTCAAATGACCAAGTTGACTTAGTTTGACCCAATTTGTGACAATTGATCAACTTAGGGTGATCAATAATCATGATGGGAGGTTTTGATGGGCTTGGTTCAATCCAATTTGGGTAGGATTAGAACTTGGCTCAAATCGATCAAATTGGCCACTTTGGGTCAATTGGACCAATTAGTTTGGCTTGATTTTGGGTTGAGTTTGATTTAGTTGAGTTTATATATGGATTTGGGATTGATATATAAATTCAATTGCAATTGCTTGGGTTCAAATGGGTTTTGGTTCATTTGAACATTTCAAATCAAAAGGTTAAGTTGGGTTTGACTTGGGTTGATTTTGGTTTGGCTTGATGATTGTAGATTTCATTTATATTTGTGAATATGATTGAAGGTATGATTGATTCATGAAAAAATCAATTGAATTTGGTTTTAGAATGATGAAGGGCTAAGTCCATGGAGTTGGGTCATGTGGCTTAGGTTTGGATTTTTTATTTAGTTTTGATTTAAATGTATATTTCATTTAAATTTGTGAAGATGATTGAAAATATGATTGTGAGAAAATCAATTGAGTTTGACTTGATTTGGATTAAGATTTGGCTAAGTCCATGGGATAGGTCATATAGCTTAGGAAGGGTTTTGATTTAATTTGATTTAGTTTGATTTAGTTTTGATCATTTGAATGTAGATTTGATTTATATTTAGGAAGATGATTGAATATATAAATTGATTATGAGAAAATCAATTAATTTTGGATTGATTTGGATTAGATTTGGCTAAGTCCATGGGATAGGTCATATGGCTTAGGAAGGGTTTCAAGTTTGGATTTGATCATGGCTTCATCATTTGGTTTTGGAATTTGGGTTTGGATTTGGATTTGTTTGATGAATTGAACTTGAGGTTTGGTTTAGAAGGTGAACATGGATTGGATTTGGGTTGTAGGGTAGGTGGATTATCCACAGGCATAACCTATGGTTAACCCTTCTAAGTCTTTAGGCTTAGGTTAAGTGTTTACCTAATTGTTAGAAGTGTCTTATGACTAGGGAAGTAGCATCTTGAAGACTCTAAGTCTAAGATGGGAAGATTGAATCCGCACTCAAAGTGAGTCAACAGCCTTAGGCTCCATAGTGTTGCCCTTGGAGATAGATGATTGGAAGCGGCCAAGTTTCACATTATAGACTATACATCTTTCAATGCTTTGCTTGGGAGACCATGGATACATGAGAACAACATAGTTCCATCCTCTCTACATCGTGTATGAAGTTTGTGAGAGGTGGATGTCTCTGTGTCAAAGGAGATCTCAAGCCATTTATAGTTCATGGATTGGCATATATGAGGATGTTACTACCTCCCTCAAAATCAACAAGTCTATATTCTTGGCCAAAGTTTAAAAAAAAGAGAAAAAAAGAAAAAGAAAAAAAGAAAGAAAGAAAAAGAAAAAAGAAAATGAAAAGAAAATAAAAGGGCGAAAATAGACTTGGAGGAGGAAGTGGAGCATGACATTAGATTCCCACAGTTCATTACTCCATTGAACATATGGGTAGGGCGACCTCCACTAGAGGAAGAGGCTAGTTAGGAGGCGTCCAGGGGAAAACCTCCTTATTGGCCAATAGAATATATATCTCTACCGAGTACACACACTATCCATATAGACTTAGAATCTAGTTCATATTAATAGTCTTATGGTTAGCTTAGCACGCCGACTCTTCTCAGTAGATTCCCTTGGAGGTGACACTTGAGCTAGATGATCAAGATCGGCTCCAAAGCAAAGCATAAGTGTATCCAAGTCTATATGTGAAATAGTTAGGCATTAATTGGGAACTTTAGCTCTAACCCACTTTCCTCTCAAAAGGCGGGGTTTGGTAGTTAAGAAAGCCCCTAAGTCATCCAGTGTGAAGACTTAGAGGTTCTTTTAGGAGCATCATCCTCAAGTCAAGAAGCTGATGCAGAACTTGAGAATGATTCATATAAAGATTTAATACAATTACCTTTTGATTGGTACTTGCCTTGTGTTCATAATTTAGAAAGGGTTAATCCCACATACTTGGTCAAAGAATAGGTCACTACTTGAAAGAATATGGAAATGAATGCAAAAGCTCAATCAAGACCAAGACTAGGATTGATAGTGGGTTCAATTGATAATGATGATTACTACTTAGTCATCATCATTTGGAATCGATAGGTTCTTTTCAAATCACATTAACTCATATGAGGTATGCTTAGAAATTTTAGAAAATTGATGATCTAGATGATTTTGAAGTCAAAGATGCACCGAGTTTGAAGAGATCAAGTCAACCATAGAGCTCAAGGAAATCAACTTAGGAACTAAAGAAGATCCACGACATACATCAGTTCTTTGATGAATGAAATGATGAAAAATGACTTAGTTAGGCTATTATTTGAGTTTAAGAGAGTTATGAAGAGATGCAGATTGGCTCTTGATGTAGCGGACCATAAACTAGCAATAGGCATCGCTAACCTTATCAAAAGCTCCTAGATGCATGCGATTAAACAAAGAACAACAAGTCATTTTTGAAGTCAAGAAAGATTGATGCTTTTCATTGAAGAAAAATACCTACACAGTTAGCTAAGTCATTCTAGTTAAGAAAAGAATGGTCAAATTCACATATGCATCAATTTTAAATTTAAATAAGGCATGTCCAAGACAAATTCCACTACCAATCTCGCTAATGGACATTACCTCATCTCATGTGGTCTTCTCTTTCATGGATGGCTCATCTAGATATAACTAAATAAAGATGGCCTCTAAAGATTAAAAAACACAGCTTTTAGAACCTCGATCGGAATCTATTACTATAAGGTCATGTCTTTCATCCTTAAAGAGGCCAGTGCTACATACCAGTGAGCTATGACTCAAATCTTCAACAAACTCATTCATCATCAAGTTGAGTGCTATGTCGATGATGTCATGGTAAAAGTAGAGAAATGGAAGACCATCTCTTTAACTTGAGAGTAGTTTTCAAATAGTTAACCTTAAAGTAAATCCCCTGAAGTGTGCATTCAGAGTAGCTTTAGAGAAATTCCTTGGGTTTGTTATCCGACACTAGGGAATCAAAATTGATCCGGAGAGGATCAACATGAAATTAGAAATGCCACCCCTAAAAGTTTAACTCAACTCAGATCATTTTAATGGTGTTTGGTGTATCTAACACGCTTTATATCTAACATATCGGGAAGATGTCAACCATTCTCAACATTTGTCAAAAAGGATGCCAAGTTTAAGTGGGATGATAAGTGTGAACATGCCTTCAAAACCTTTAAGCATTACACGATCATGCAGGTTCTAGCGACCCTTATCCGAAAGCAACATACTTTATACTACTGGATTAGATGACTCCCTTGGCGCTTTATTGGCCCAAGCCAATAACGAAGGGATGGAAAATGCACTCTACTACCTCAGTAGTCATCTAAACCCTGTTGAGGCTAATTATCCACCCATTGAGAAGAATTTCCAAGCTTTAATCATTGCATCCCAAAAGCTACAACACTACATGCTTCCTCATAAGGTGAACTTAATCTCTAGGATTAATCCATTACAGTATCTCATGACACGGCTGAAACTATCTAGATAATTGACACGACAGTCCATGATCCTCTCACAATTTGACAATACCTTCATACCTCTTCGTGTGATGAAAGGACAAGCTAGCGATTTCTTTAAGCACTTCTTGACTCTCCAGTGATGATATATCCTCGATGAACAAATCATGAACTTAGGGGATACTAGCATTCACCGGGAGATGTACTTTGATGGTGTGGATTCCTCTTAGAGGAGAAGAACCTCAATCAACTATTGTAAGAAAGGCAAGTGTAGTTCTCTTAACTTTTGGACATGATGAGATGACATTCTCATATCACTCCAATCTTTGTGCAACAAAAGCCAAATATGAGGCTCGATTGGATGCAGGTTAGCCATTACTAAGCATCCATAACATGAACATCTTGAGATTCTAGCTAGTTATCAACCAAATCACTGGGTTCTATAAGATTATAAAGCCTAAGCTTCATCACTACCACAAGTACACCATGGAGTTATTGGCCCAAATCCCAAAGCTTACCATTTATTAGATTCCTTGAGGAGAGAATGTTGTAGTGTATGCTTTAGCCAAGCTTGCCAAGGAGTTGGCATGTCCAGAGGATGAGGCCATATCAATAAAGGTCCAAAATAGACAAGTCTAATCTCTTATTGATATTGAACTCATCAAAAAGTACTCTCTTAAAGGGGAGGTTTCCATTACCACGAAGGACGAGGAGTTAGATTGTAGGCAACCATTCATGGATTACCTAAATAAAGGCTAGCGACCTCATGAGAAGTACCAAGGCCATCAGATGAAGTGGAGAGCACTTTCCTATGATCTTGTGGATGGTGTCTTCTACTGGCAATCTTTCTATCATATGTGGTTACATTGTTTAGAAAAACATGAAGCCCATAAGATCGTGACCTAGGTACACTCAAGATTATGTGGAGCCAACCATTTTTGTCCGAAGATGAAAGCTAAGATCAAGAGACTAGGATACTACTGACCGTCAATGATTAAAGATTGCATTGATATGGCTAGGCGATGCCACCAATGTCAAATACATGGTGTGATCCTACACTAACCACCCAACATTCTACATCCTACATTGGTTTCATGGCGATTTAAGTGTTGGGGTACCAACCTAGTGGGTCTGACTAATCCTTCTTCTTCTATGGGTCATTGGTTCATCTTAGCTGCCACTGACTACTTTTCCAAATGGGTGAAGGCAATTCCATTAAAAGAGGTCACAACTCAGCATGTGCTCCAATTTTTTAGGAACCATATCATATATAGGTTTGGAGCGCCTCGACGAATTATAGCTGATAATTATACTACATTCAAGAGCACCGAGAGAAACAACTTTGCCTAAAGACACAACATAGATTAGAGATATTCTGCCATCAACTACCCGAGGGAAAATAGCTTAGCAAAAGCCCTAAATAAAACTCTCATCGAAATACTGAAGAAGACACTCAACAACAACAAGCGATAGTGGCATGAACAATTGTGGCCTTGGTACCACATATATAGAACTTCAACTTAGTCTACTCCTTTCTCCTTAGTTTATGGGAAGCTATTCTACCATTAGAGTCCAACTCCCATCACTAAGGATAGTTGTAGCAATATCATAGAAGCGAGTGCAAGTTACGTTTAGATGAGCTTGAAGGTTTGGGGGAGAGACGCCTGCAGGCATGCAAAAACCTCGAGTTATACAAAGCTAAAATGAATCAAGCTCATAATAGGTTGGTCTATCCTAGAGCTTTTCAATTAGGAGAGGATATTTTAGTTCTAAAGAGAACAATTATTGAATTTCATAAGATGAGAGGCAAGTTTGAACCCACTTGGGAAGGCCCTTTTTCCATAGAGATGGCCTACCAAAGAGGATCTTATCAGCTTATTAATCATAAGGGAGAGCACCCAATGATTTCCATCACTGGGCTCTACTTAAAGAAATATTACAAATCATGTTTGAAACTAATTATCATCAATAAAAATTACATTTTGAATTCAATCTCTTTCATGTCGAAAGTATTCTTATTTGCGAGTCTTCCATGATGTGTTTAGGGTAGGTGTAAGGAACCCGATCTACATTTTATCCTTCATTGACACAACACAAACATAAACTACACATAAACATATAAAACAAACATAAATCTTTTATCTCAGGCTACTCTGAGTTGAGATAACACCCCGAGTGACACTCACTCAGTAGCTACTCTAGGTCGGGCTGACGTGCTACCCTGCTAATGTGCCAACCCAGTGGTCTTCTTGCTTTGGAGGATGTAAGTCTATTATGCTTTCCTTCTTTACCTAGCCACTACACTCCGATGAGTGCCTTGTTAGTTTGGTAGGCCTTATTGCATGCTTGGTAAGCTACCTCATGTTGGCTTCGTTTAAGAGGATGTGAGTCTACTATGCTTTCTTCTTGGATTAGCTTTCATACGCTGACTGGGTTAAGTATATTTGATGTTTAAGATAAGTCCCCTAGTGGCTCCTTTCCTCCTAAATTCATCAAGTCTGGGTCTAGTCCTTCCTCGGCGCTCCCCGCTTAGTAGTCGCTCTAGGTCAGATAGCATCTATCCTGCCAATGATAGACTATCCCGATGATCAGTTCCACTTAGAAAGTTGTAAGCCTACACGCTTTCCTTCAAGATTGATCATTGCACAATGATGGGCACCTTAAGTTGGTTGGTCCTAACTATGCTGACAGATACACCACTCATACTAACAGATACACCTTAGGTTGGTTGGTTCTTGCATGTTAGGATACACCACTCATGGTAGATGTAAGGCTGGTACACTTTCTCCTTGAGTTGGTCACCGTACACCTTTAAACTTTCTTTTCTAGGCTTAAAGATAATAGCCCTAGCGCACCTCCCCTATGGGAACCATATTTGGATCACATCCTTTGCGACCCCATTTAGACACTACCCGCATTACTATCGGATTGGATAGTTCCCCTTTCTTAGTAACCACCCCTATGGCTGGAGAATTCATCCTGTGGATGTGTAAATTCTCCTTTGGTCTAATAAATCTGAGATAGGTCAAGGATGATATAGCCCCTTTCTTAGTGTGGTCCCTCACACACCAACAGGGTCCACATAAATATATATACAAAATATATATTCACTTGTGGATTAGGAAGACACCCTTAGTGGTATATTTTCCAAAGCAAGCATCCTATTTTTAGGGTAGTGTCACCAAAACACCCTATAGGAATCACCTGACTACTCTTAAGTTGATATAAGTCCCAAATGGCCTTCACTCAATAGTCACCCCTAAGTTGAGTTTGATTTATTGTGCTACCAACAGGTCACCCTAGTGGTTGTTCCCTACTTTAGAAGATGTAAGTCTACTACGCCTTCTTCCTTGCATATCCATTGCACACCGAAAGACAACCCCTTAGGTTAGCTAGCTCTACCCCGTAGCTGGTCGACTATCCCTTTGGATTTGTAAATCTGAGGTAGGTCAAGGCTTATATAGCCCCTTCTCAGTGGGTTCATCACACACCGACAGGTCCATACATTAACTCAGATTAAATTAAACTTAATCTAATTTTTCCTAGTGGAGTTAAATCGTACCCTTCTCCCCAATGGAGCCCAAAATCATATGTAAACAAGTCAAGAAAAAAAATTAAATTCAAAACCAACATCCCAAGTGGAGCCAAATTAAACAAACTCCCCAAGTAGAGTCTAAATCAAAGAAATCCAACCAAACTCTTATTCCTAACGGATACATCCCCAAATAAATCTATGAAATCAAACTCAAATCTCAATCCCCAGCGGATAGCCTGAACCTGCTTCTCTAGTGGAAGGTTCATATACTCGATCCTCAGTAGACTCTAGCACATATCTCTAGCAGATATGCCTCTAATCAATTAAAATAAAACAAATTAAAGTTGATTCAAACTTAATCCCTAGTGGATTATAGATTCTTATCTCCACCGGATCTTCTTTCCACAAACCATATAATCAAATCAAATTCAAACCTTATCCCCAGCAGATTTTCTTCTTCTATGCCCTCCACATAGACCCCTCATATGTCATGTCCAATGCATGTGTGATCCCCTAGTGGATCTCCCTCCATGTCTTTGAGATGGAATTCTCATCAAATATTATTTCTTCTCTTATGCACACCTTTAATACTTCAATAACAATGTATTTGTTCAAATTACATCATCATAACATTATAATCAATATTTTATGATTTGTGATGGTGCAAGCTCAAACTAACTATACAATATCATGCTAAACATATTATAGTGTGAAATAACACTATATTATATTATAATATATGATGTTATATTATAATTTTCTATAATATAATATATTGTCTAACATTACACCTCATTAGAATCACTTAAAAGGAACAAATAACAAAATTTTCTTAAAATATAAATAATGTTCATTTTGGACGTAAAATTGTTATTTTTCTACTACAAATGGTACAAATAATTTTGGTGTTTTCTTGGTGTGTTATTTGAGAATTTGGCAAAATTCTTCCATCTTTCAAATTAACCAAATTCTTCCATCTCAACCTTCAAATTAACATTTTTGTGAGTTTTGACCCAATGCATTATAACAAAAGTAAAACATACTAAAATGTACAATAACATTAGTAACACCACCACATTCATATATATGTGAAGTTATATTGTTATGTACATTATATTTTAATATGCTTTCATATAATATATTATCCTACATTACACCTTAAAATGAATCCCTTTAAGAAAAAAATTTACAAAATTTGGTTGAAAAAGGAACAATTATTTTGGATGCAAAATTACATTCTTTTGATTAAATGACACACCATAGCACACACCCAATGATGTTCCCTAAAGCTTACCTTAAATTTGGCCAAATCCCATCATCTTAGCCTATAAATCTATATTTTTATGAATTATACCAGTACAAACTCTACTACATCATACTATAACAAACTAAAATATGCTAAACAAGAAGTAGAAATACATAATAGTATGCTATAGTGCATGATGTTACACTATGTCATGGCATCCTATATTATAACACACTATAACATATTATATTTTATTATATTGCATATCATATCAGAAGGTTCTTCCTATATGATAACACCACCACTGCGATAACCACCACCTTAGCCTTTCTTTATCATGAGCTAGTTGATGGTGACATTCATGCCATCAAGGTTCTTTTGATTCTTAGGGTTTAGGTTTAGGTTCAAGTTTATCAGGTTTTAGGGTTTATGTTTATTTTTTAATTTATTTATTTACTTTAGGTTTTGGTTTAGGGTTTGAGGTTTAGGGTTAGGGTTCACGGTTTAGGGTTTAGGGTTTAAGGTTTAGGGTTTTTTTATGTTTTAGGGTTTAGGGTTTAGGGTTGTATGTTTAATATTATAGGTTTCAGGTTAGTTTTAGGGTTTAGGGTTTAGGATTTAGGGTTTAGGGTTTTTTTAATTAAGTAAATGAGTAGGTTTAGGTTTATTTAGTTTACTTAGTTTATTTTACTTATTTTGTATTTTTATTTAGGTTTATGTTATATTTTAATTTAGTTTAATTTATTTATTTTAGTTTTATTTATTTTAGTTTAGGTTTTTTATATTTTTTTATTTTTTTAGCTTTAGGTTTGGGTTTTTGTTTAGTTTTAAGTTTAGTTATATTCTTATTTTATTTTTTAGGTTTAGGTTTTATTTATTATTTTTAGGTTTAGGTTTAGGTTTTTATTTTATTTTTTTAGTTTTAGGTTTTAGGTTTTTACTTTAGGTTTATTTTTAGGTTTTATTTTTTAGTTTAGGTTTAGGTTTAATTTTAGTTTTTTTATTTTATTTAGATTAGGTTTAGGTTTAGGTTTAGGTTTAGTTTCTTTTAGGCTTAGGTTTAGGTTTTATTTATTTTAGTGTAGGTTTAAGTTTATTATATTTATTATTTCAGGTTTAGGTTTTCTTCCTTTTTTTTTTAGTTTAGGGTTCAGGTTTTAGTTTAGAGTTTAGGGTTTTTGGTTATTTTTTAACTGAGAACAAATTTAGTTTCAACATTTCTTCTTTTCAATTTCATCAACCAAGTAACACACCAAGTTTTCTAAGACACAAGCGACAATTATAGATAAAAAATGAGCACACATAGAGGAAAGCAAAAACACTAGATAACTAGAATTGTCTCTACTATAAAGACACAATTCCTTAAGCAGCAAATCAGATGATCATTCTTCAGTTTCTCTAGTTTCCATCTGAACCACCCCGACCTCTCGAATAGTGGGATTGACCATCATATCCCCACTCTCTCCCTCTGACACCACCACCGTTATAACCTCCGTCGCTCCTCCTGCCTCCATAACCCTGCTACCACCTCTCATATCCACCCGGCACCTCCAGTCCCCCCACAACCACTATGATAGCACCACCGCTTTGTCTCCACCATGAGATCTAGATTGGTGGTGATGTTCCTAGGTTAGTTACCCATTCTTATGGTTTAGGTTTATTTTTTATTTTTTTTAGTTACTTTAGGTTTAGGTTTAGGGTTTAGGTTTAGGATTTAGGGTTTAGAATTTAGGGTTTAGGGTTCAAGGTTAGGGTTTAGGGTTTTTTAGAGTTTAGGGTTTAGGGTTTATGGTTTAGGGTTATAGGTTTAGGGTTTAGGGTTTAGGGTTTAGGATTTATGATTTAGTGTTTAAGGTTTTTTTATAAATTAAGTAAACCTATAGGTTTAAGATTATTTAGTTTATTTAGTTTATTTTTTTATTTTAGTTTACATTTTTTTTATTTAGGTTTATTTTTTTATTTTTATTTAGTTTAGGTTTTTTATTTTAGTTTATTTTTTGGTTTAGATTTAAGTTTTTATTTTTTATTTCTTAAGTTTAGGTTTTAGGAATATATTTTAGGTTTATTTTTAGGTTTTATTTTTTTTAGTTTAGGTGTTATTTTATTTTTAACTTATTTTATTTTATTTAGTTTAGGTTTAGTTTATTTTAGGTTTAGGTTTTATTTATTTTAGTTTATTTTAGGTTTAGGTTTTTTTATTTTATTTATTTTTTTTATTTTAGGTTTAGGTTTTTTTTTAGTTTATGGTTTAGGTTTTATTTTTATTTATTTTTAAGTTTTATTTTTAGCTTTAATTTTTAGGTTTAGGTTATTATTTAGTTTTTATTATATTTTATTTTAGGTTTATTCTATTTATGTTTTACGTTTATTTTTTATTTTATTTAGATTTTTTATTCCTATGTTTAGTTTATTTTTTAGTTTAGTTTAGGTTTTTATTTATTTTATTTTAGTTTTTAAATATTTTTTATTTTTTTACTTTTATTAGGTTTAGGTTTTAGTTTAGGTTTTAATTTTATTTTATTTTTTATTATATTTATATTATTTTTAGTTTTTATTTAGTTTAAGTTTAGGTTTTTAGGTTTTTAGGTTTTTAGGGTTTAAGATTTAGGATTTAGGGTTTAGCATTTAGGGTTTTTCGGGTTTAAGGTTTTGGGTTTTAGGATTTAGGGTTTAGGGTTTAAGGTTTAGTGTTTAGGCTTTAGGGTTTAGGCTTTTTAGCATTTAGGGTTTAGGATTTAGGGTTAGTTTAGGGTTTAAGATTAGCTTAGGGTTTAGGATTTATGGTTTAGTCTTTAGGGTTTAGGGTTTTTAGGGTTTAGTGTTTTGGGTTTTGGGTAAGTTTAGAGTTTAGGTTTTAAGGTTTAACTTTTAAAGTTTAGGGTTTAGGGTTAAGGTTTATCTTTAGGGTTTAGGGTTTAGGCATTAGGGTTTTTTAAGTTTATTTAATTTTAGTTTAGTTTAGGTTTTAGTTTTATTTATTTTATTATTTTAGCTTTTTAGGTTTAGTTTAGGTTTTAGTTTTTTATTTTAGTTTAGGTTTTAGTTTTTTAGTTTATTTAGTTTAGTTTAGTTTTTATTTTTTAGTTTATTTTTGTTTAGGTTTTATTTTTTGTTTAGGTTTATTTAGTTTAATTTAGGTTTTTAGATTTTAGTTTATTTTTTAGTTTCTTTTAGTTTATTTTAGGTTTTTATTTAGTTTAGTTTAGTTTATTTTTTATTTTTTATATTTTAGTTTATTTTTTTAGTTTTAGGTTTTATTTTTTAGTTTAGTTTATTTTTAATTTAGGTTTTATTTTAGGTTTTGTTTATTTTAGGTTTAGGTTTATTTTATTTTGTTTATTTTATTTTTATTTTAGGTTTAGTTTTTTTTTAGTTAACGGATTAGGTTTTATTTTTTATTTATTTTAAGTTTATTTTAGGTTTATTTTAGGTTTAGGTTTTAGTTTTTATTTTATTTTAGGTTTATTTAATTTTTTTATTTCGTTTAGTTTTATTTTATTTAGGTTTTTTATTCTAGGTTTAGTTTATTTTTAGTTTAGTTTAGGTATTTATTTATTTTAATTTTTTTATTTTTATATTTTTTTTACTTTTAGTAAGGTTTAGTTTTAATTTAATTTATTTATTTTATTACATTTACTTTATTTTATTTTATTTTATTTTTAGGTTTTTAGTGTTTACGGTATAGGATTTATGGTTTAGGATTTAGGGTTTTTGGGTTTAGGGTTTAGGGTTTTAGGGTTTAGGGTTTATGATTAGGGTTTAGGGTTTAGGGTTTAGGATTTAAGGTTTAGTGTTTAGGCTTTTGAGTTTAGGGTTTTTAGCATTTAGGGTTTAGGGTTTAGGGTTAGCTTAGGGTTTAGGGTTTATGGTTTAGTCTTTAGGGTTTAGGGTTTTTAGGGTTTAGAGTTTTGGGTTTTGGGTTTGTTGAAAGTTTAGAGTTTAAGTTTTAGGGTTTAAAGTTTAGGGTTTAGGCTTTACGCTAGTGTTTAGGCTTTAGGATTGAGGGGTTTTTTAGTTTAGTTATTTTTAGTTTAGTATAGGTTTTTGTTTTTTATTTTAATTTAGGTTTGAGTGTTTTAGTTTATTTAGTTTAGTTTAGTATTTATTTTTTTAGTTTATTTTAGTTTAGGTTTTATTTTTAGTTCAGGTTTATTTAGTTTAGTTTAGGTTTTTAGGTTTTAATTTATTTTTTAATTTATTTTTAGTTTATTTTAGGTTTTTATTTAGTTTAGTTTAGTTTATTTTTTATTTTTTATATTTTAGTTTATTTTTTAGTTTTAGGATTTACTTTTTAGTTTAGTTTAATTTAGTTTAGGTTTTATTTTAGGTTTAGGTTTATTTAGTTTAGTTTATTTAGTTTATTTTATTTTAGTTTATTTTATTTAGTTTATTTTAGCTTCTTATTTTTAGTTTTTTAGTTTTTATTTTTTTAGTTTACTTATTTTTAGTTTATTTTTATTTTTATTTTTTATTTTTTATAGTTTAGTTTAGTTTTTAGTTTTAGTTTTAAGTTTAGTCTAAGTTTTATTTTTAGGTTTTTTATTTTAGTTTTCTATTTTAAGTTTATTTTAGTTTATTTATTTTTTAGTTCATTTAGTTTAGGTTTTTTTTAGCTTTTATTTTAATTAGTTTAGGTTTAGGTTTAGTTTATTTTGTATATTTATTTTTAGTTTAGTTTAATTTATTTTTTATTTAGGCTTATTTTTAGTTTATTTTTTTTATTTTACTTTATTTAGTTTATTTTTAGTTTATTTTATTGAGTTTAGTTTAGTTTAGTTTAGGTTTACTTAATTTATTTTAGGTTTTTAGTTTATTTTTTAGTTTATTTTATTTAAGTTTTTTTTTTTGCTTTAGGTTTATTTTTTTATTTAGGATTTTTTTATTTTTTTAAGTTTTTATGTTTTATTTTTTAGTTTTTATTTTAGTTTAGTTTATTTATTTATAATTTTAGTTTAATTTTTTTATTTTTATTTATGGTTTTTAGTTTATTTTAAGGTTTAGTTTTTTATTTTTTTTAGTTTATTTATTTTTTAGGTTTATTTTATTTTTAGTTAATTTTTTATTTTATTTTATTTTAGTTTATTTTTTATTTTGTTTTTATTTAGTTTATTTTTTTAATTTAGTTTTTTATTTTTTAGTTTTTTATTTTAGTTTTTTAGTTTTTTTATTTTTTTATTTTTTATTTAGTTTTTGCTTATTTTATTTTAGTTTATTTATTTGTTTATTTATTTTTTATTTATTTTAGTTTTTAATTTATCTAGTTTAGTTTAGGTTTAGTTTTTTAGTTTCAAGTTTAGTTTATTTATTATTTAGTTTTTTATTTTTAGTTTTAATTTAGGTTTCTATTTTTATATTTTATTTTTAGTTTATTTTATTTTTATTTTTTATTTTATGCTTTGTTTTAGGATTTAGGTTTTTTTATTTTAGTGTAGGTTTTTTTTTATTTTTAGTTTATTTATTTAATTTTTATATTTTTTTATTTAGGTTTATTTTTATTTTAGTTTTTAGGTTTATTTTATTTTAGTTTTTTATTTATTTAGTTTATTTTTTTTAGTTTATTTAGTTTAGTTTAGTTTATTTTTAGTTTAGTTTTTTATTTTATTTTTAATTTTATTTGTTTATTTTTAATTTAATTTTATTTTTTATTTTATTTATTTATTTATTATTTTATTAGTTTTTAGTTTATTAGTTATTGTTTGTTTAGTTTGGTTTTATTTGTTTTTGGGGTTCAGTTTTAGTTTCATTTATTTGTTTATGGCTTTTAGGTTTTTAGTTTTGTTTTATTTTAGTTTTATTATTATTGGGTTATATTAGTTTGGTTTTATTAGTTTAGGGTTTAGTTTTATTATTTATTAATTTTATCATTATTATTATTAAATTTATTATTATTATAATTATTATTTTTTATTATTATTATTATTATTAGTATTATTATTATTAGTTTTAGTTAGTTTTTTTAGTTTATTATTATTATTATTATTATTATTTTATTAGTCATTATAATTTATTTATTTGGGTTTTATGGTTTAGGGTTTAGTTAGTTTTTTATTTATTATTAGTTTTATTATTATTTATTTAGTTAGTTTTATTATTAGTTATTAGTTTATTATTTATTTTATTATTATTATTAGTTTTATTTTGTTTTATTAAGTTGGGTTTAGGGTTTGTAGTTCTCTTAGGGTTTACGGTTAAATTAGGGTTTAGGGCTTTAGGTTTAGGGTTTAAGATTCTGTGTCTAGGATTTAGAGTTAGTTTAGGGTTTAAGGTTTATGGTTTTGGGGTGTAGGGTTTAGGGTTAGGGTTTAAGGTTTAGTGTTTAGGGTTTAGGGATTAGGGTTTAGGGTTTAGGGTTTAGGGATGCAGGTTTATGGTTGTAGGTTTAAGGTTTAGGGTTAGTTCTAGGGTTTAGGGTTTAGGGTTCACGGTTTTGGATTTAGTGCTCAAGGTTTAAGGTTTAGGGTTTATTTGTTTAAAATTAAGTAAATTGGTAGGTTTAAGTTTATTTAGTATATTTTGTATTTTTATTTAAGTTTATATTTTATTTTTATTTATTTTATGTTTATTTATTTTAGTTTAGGATTTTAATTTTAGATCATTTTTTAATTTTAGGTTTAGGTTTATGTTTATCTTTCAGTTTAGTTTTATTTTTATTTTCTTTTTTAGGTTTTAGGTTTTATTTAGGTTTAGGTTTAGGTTTTCTATTTTATTTTTTTAGGTTAAGGTTTTAGGTTTTTATTTTAGGTTTATCTTTAGATTTTATTTTTTAGTTTATCTTTAGGTTTATTTTTAGTTTATTTTATTTTATTTAGTTTTGGGTTTAGGTTTAGTTTATTTTAGGTTTAGGTTTAGTTTATTTTAGGTTTAAGTTTAGGTTTTATTTATTTTAGTTTAGTTTATTTTAGTTTAAGTTTAGGTTTATTTTATTTTGTTTATTTTAGGTTTAGGTTTTTTTTTAGTTTAGGATTTATGTTTTACTTTTTATTTATTTTTAGGTTTATTTTTTAGGATTAGGTTTTCATTTAGTTTTTATTTTATTTTTATTTTTCATTTAGTTTTTATTTTATTTAGGTTTTTCAATTTTAGGTTTATTTTATTTTTTTAGTTTAGTTTAGGTTTTTATTCATTTTATTTTAGATAAGTTCTTATTTTTTATTTTATTTTATTTTTAGGTTTAGTTTTAGGTTTAGGTTTGAGTTTAAGTTTTTATTTTAATTTTAATTTAATTTAATTTAATTTAGGTTTAAGTTTTATTAATTTATTTTTTTTAAGTTTTATTTAGTTTAGGATTAAGTTTTTAGGTTTTTAGTTTATAGGGTTTAGGGTTTAGGGTTTATGGTTTAGGGCTTGGGTTTAGGGCTTAGGGTTTAGAGTTCTAGGTTTTAGGTTTTAGGGTTTAGGGTTTATGGTTTAGGGTCTTAAGGTTTAGGGTTTAGGGTTTAGGATTTTAGTGTTTTGGGTTTAAGGTTTAGGGTTGTAGTTTAGGGTTTAGAGTTTAGGGTTAGGGTTTTTTTTATTTTTTTTTAAATTAAGAAAACTAGTAGGTTTATGTTTATTTAGTTTATTTTTTATTTATTAGTTTAGGTTTAGGTTTAGTTTTCAGTTTAGGTTTTTATTTTATTTTAATTTTTTTATTTAGGTTTAGGTTTTTTCCTTTTTTATTTTTATTTTTAAGTTTTATATAGTTTAGGTTTAGGTTTTTTGGATTTTAAGGTTTATGCTTTAGGGTTTAGGGTTTAGGATTTAGGGTTTGGGGTTCATGGTTTAGGGTTATAGGTTTTAGGGTTTAGGGTTTAGGGTTTAGGGTTTTAGAGTTTATGCTTTTTTAGTTGAGGGTTTAGGTAGGGTTTAGGGTTTAGGATTAGGGTTTTAGGATTATGGTTTTGTTTAGGTTTATGTTTAGAGTTTAGTTTAGTTTTGTAGTTTAGGGTTATTTTGTTTAGGGTTTAGGGTTTAGGATTTAGGTTTAGGGTTTTATTTAAAAAAATTAAAGGTTTAAGTTTATTAGTTTTTATTTATATTTAGTTCATTTTATTTAAGTTCATTTATTATTTTTTATTTAGTTTATTTATTTTAGGTTTATTTATTTTAGTTTATTTTTTTAGGTTTGGGTTTAGGTTTAATTTTATTTTTTAGTTGAGTTTTATTTTTATTTTATTTTTTAGGATTAGGTTTTTAGGTTTTGAGGTTTTTAGGGTTTTAGGGTTTAGGGTTAAAGTTTGGTGTTTATGCTTTAGAGTTTAGGGTTTTTAGCATTTAGGGTTTAGGGTTTAGGGTTTATGGTTTAGTCTTTAAGATTTTGGGTTTTGGGGTTGTTGAGAGTTTAGAGTTTAGGTTTTAGGGTTACGGTTTAAAGTTTAGGGTTAAGGCTTAAGGTTAGTGTTTATGGTTTAGGATTTATGGTTTTTGTTTAGTTTATTTATTTTTAGTTTAGTTTAGGTTTTTGTTTTTTATTTTAGTTTAGGTTTTAGTTTTTTAGTTTATTTAGTTTAGTTTAGTTTTTATTTTTTTAGTTTATTTTAGTTTATGTTTTATTTTTAGTTTAAGTTTATTTAGTTTAGTTTAGGTTTTTAGGTTTTAGTTTATTTTTTTTATTTTTTAGTTTATATTAGGTTTTTATTTAGTTTAGTTTAGTTAATTTTTTATTTTTTATAGTTTAACTTATTTCTTAGTTTTAGGTTTTACTTTTTAGTTTAGTTTATTTTTGTTTAGGATTTATTTTAGGTCTAGGTTTATTTAGTTTAGTTTATTTAATTTCTTTTATTTTAGTTTATTTTATTTAGTTTATTTTAGGTTCTTATTTTTAGTTTTTTATTTTTTTATTTTTTTAGTTTACTTATTTTTAGTTTATTTTATTTCTATTTTTTATTTTTTATAGTTTAGTTTAGTTTTTAGTTTTAGTTTTAGTTTTAGTTTAAGTTTTATTTTTTAGGTTTTTTATTTTAGTTTTCTATTTTTAGTTTATTTTAGTTTATTTATTTTTTAGTTTATTTAGTTTATTTTAGTTTATTTTATTTCTATTTTTATTTATTTTATTTTAATTTTTTAGTTTAGTTTAGGTTTAGTTTAGTTTAGTTCAGTTTATTTAGTTTAGGTTTAGATTTCAGTGTATTTTCTTTATTCTAGTTTAGTTTTTAGGTTTAGGTTTATTTTTTTGTTTATGTTTTAGTTTATTTAGTTTAGGTTTTTATATTAGTTTATTTAGATTTTTTGTTTATTATTTATTTAGTTTTTTTAGTTTAGGTTTAGTTTAGGTTTTTTATTATTTAGGTTTATTTTTTATTTATTTAGTTTAATTTAGGTTTAGTTTAGCTTTTATTTTAGTTTAGGTTTTTTTTTTGTTTATGTTTAGGGTTTACGTTTTAGTTTATTTAGGTTTAAATTTATTTTTTTATTTAGTTTTATTTTTTAGTTCTTTTATTTATTATTGATTTAGTTTATTAAGGTTTTCTATTTTATTTTTTTAGTTTATTTAGTTTTTTATTTAGGTTTTTATTTATTTTATTTAGTTTAGTTTAGTTGAGGTTTATGTTTATTTTTTTAGTTTATTTAGTGTTAGGTTTATTTAGTTTAGTTTAGTTTAGTTTTTTATATTTATTTTATTTTAGTTTATTTAGTTTAGCTTAGTTTTAAGTTTAGTTTATTTAGTTTAGTTTAGGTTTTATTTAGTTTATTTTTATTTTTAGGTTTAGGATTTAGGGTTGTAAGTTTATGGTTTAGGGTTTAGGGTTAGTTTTATGGTCTAGGGTTTAAAATTTGGGGTTTAAGATTTAGGATTTAGGGTTTAGGGTTTAAGGTTTAGGGTTTAGGGTTTTTTGTTTATTTTTAAAATTAAGTAAACCGGTAGGTTTAGGTTTATTTAGTTTATTTATTATTAATTTTAGTTTTTTATTTAGGTTTATTTTTTATTTTTATTTCTCTTAGTTTATTTATTTTAGTATTATTTTAGTTTTATTTTTTATTGTAGTTTATTTTTAAGGTTTATGTTTATTTTCAAGTTTAATTTTATTTTTATTTTATTTTTAGGTTTACATTTTATTTTTATTATTAGGTTTAGGTTTAGGTTTTTTTTTAGTTTAGATTTTAGGTTTTCATTTTAGGTTTAACTTTATTTTTGGTTTAGTTTATTTTTAGTTTATTTTATTTTATTTAGTTTAGTTTTAGTTTATTTTTAGTTTATTTATATTTATTTTTAGTTATTATTTAGTAGTTTTATTTATTTTATTTTTTTTTATTTATTTATTTTTTTTATTTATTTTAGTTTAGGTTTTATTTTATTTTAGGTTTTATTTTAATTTAGGTTTATTTTATTTTAGGTTTATTTAGTTTATTTTTAATTTTAGTTTATTTAGGTTTAGTTATTAGATTAGTTTTTTATTTTTTTATTTATTATTTAATTTTTATTTATTTTAATTTATTTATTTAGGTTTAGGTTTTAGGTTTAGGGTTATTTAGTTTTAGGGTTTATTTAGGTTAGGTTTTAAATTTTTATATTTTTTATTTAGGGTTTAGGGTTTAAGTTTAGGGTTTAGTTTAGGGTTTAGGGGTTTAGGGTTTTTTAGAGTTTAGGTTTAAGTTGGGTTTAGGTTTAGTTTAGAGTTTTTAAGGAGTTTTGTTTAGGGTTTATTAGTTAGTTTTTAGGTTTTTTTTTTTTTTTTTTTTTTAGGTTTAGGGTTAGGGTTAGGGTTTTGTTTATTTTAATTTTTTTATTTATTAGGGTTTAGGGTTTAGGTTTAGGTTTAGTAGGTTTATGGTTTTAGGATTTAGGATTTAGGGTTTAAGATTTTTTTAATTAGTAAATATATGTTATTTATTTTAATTTATTTTATTTATTTTAGTTTACTTTATTTTATTTTATGTAGGTTTATTTTTTTATTTTATTTTAGTTTAGTTTATTATTTTACTTTTTAATTTAGGTTTTTTTATTTTAGTTTATTTTTTTAAGGTTTAGGTTTAGGTTTATTTTTTAGTTGAGTTTATTTTTATTTTATTTTTAGGTTTAAGTTTTATTTTTTTTTATTTTTTAGGTTTAAGTTATAAGTTTTTATTTTAAGTTTATTTTTAGGTTTTATTTTTTTTTTAGGTTTAGGTTTATTTTTAGTTTATTTTATTTCATTTAGTTTAGATTTAGCTTTATGTTTAGTTGATTTTAGGTTTAGGTTTAGGTTCTATTTATTTTAGTTTTGTTTATTTTAATTTAGGTTTACATTTATTTTATTTTGTTTATTTTATTTTTATTTTAGGTTAAGGTGTTTTTTTTTAGTTTAGGGTTTAGGTTTTATTTTTTATTTATTTTTAGGTTTATTTTTTAGGTTTATGTTTTTATTTAGATTTTAATTTATTTTATTTTATGTTTAATTTATTTCTCTTTTATGTTTAGTTTTTATTTAATTTAGGTATTTTATTCTTAGGGTTATTTATTTTTTAGTCTAGTTTATGTTTTTATTTATTTTATTTTAGTTTATTATTATTTTTATATTTTATTATATTTTTTAGGTTTACGTTTAGGTTTTAGTTTAGGTTTTTATTTTATTTTATTTTATTTTTAGGTTTTATTTAGTTTAGGTTTAGGTTTTAGATTTTTAGGGTTTGGGGTTTAGGGTTTAGGGTTTAGGGTTTAGGGTTTTAGGGTTTAGGGTTTAGAGTTTAGGGTTAGGGTTTAGGGTTTAGGGTTTAGTGTTTAGGCTTTAGGGTTTAGTGTTTTTAGGGTTTAGGGTTTAGGGTTTTTTTTACTAAAAGAATTTAAGGTTTAGTTAGTTTAGTTAGTTTAGTTATTGTTATTAAGTTTTAGTTTTATTATGTTTATTTATTAGTTATTAGTTTATTTAGAGTTTAAGTTTATTAGTTTAGTTTATTATTATTATTATTATTTTAGTTATTTATTTTTATTTTGGGGTTTATTTGGTTTTAGGTTTAGTCTTTATTTGGGTTATTGGGGTTATTGTGGTTTAGTGTTTTTTAGTTTTGTTTTAGTTTTTGGTTTTTATTTAGTTTTAGTTTATGGGGGTTTTATTAGTTTTAGTTAAGTTTTTAGTTTAGTTATTATTTAATTATTAGTTTAGGGTATATTTTTAGTTTTGGGTTTTATTAGTTTTATTTTATTAGTTTTTAGTTTATTAGTTATTATTTGTTTAGTTAGTTTTTATTTGGTTTTTGGGGTTCAGCTTTAGTTTAGTTTATTAGTTTATGGGTTTTAGGTTCTTGGTTTTGTTTTATTTTAGTTTTATTATTATTGGGTTATATTGGTTTGGTTTTATTAGTTTAGGGTTTAGTTTTATTATTTATTAGTTTATTATTATTATTATTATTATTATTATTATTATTTTAGTTATTTTATTAGTTTTATTATATTATTATTATTATTATTATTATTATTATTATTATTATTTGTTAGTATAGTTTATTTATTTAGGTTTTATGGTTTAATTTAGTTAGTTTTTTTATTTTTTATTATTATTTATTTATTTTTTATTTAGTTAGTTTATTATTTATTTATTATTATTTTTTAGTTTTGTTTTATTTTATTCTTTTGGGTTTAGGGTTTATAGTTCACTTAGGGTTTACATTTAGATTAGGGTTTAGGGCTTTAGGGTTTAGGGTTTAGGATTGAGTGGGTTTTAGGGTTTTAGGGTTTAGGTTTAGGTTTAGGGTTTAGGGTTTAGGTTAGGGTTTTAGGTTTAGTGTTTAGGGTTTTATTATGGTTTAGGGTTTAGGGTTTAGGGATTGGGTTTAGGGTTGTAGGTTTAGGTTTAGGTTTAGTTTATTTAGGGTTTAGGGTTTAGGGTTTTGGATTTAGTGCTTAGGATTTAAGGTTTAGGGGTTTTTTTTTTAAATTAAGCAAATCGATAGGTTTAGGTTTATTTAGTTTGTATATTTTATTTAGTTTATATTTTATTTTTAGTTATGTTTATTTAGTTTAGGATTTTAATTTTAGTTCATTTTTTTAGGTTTAGGTTTAGGTTTATGTTTATCTTTTAGTTTAGTTTTATTTTTATTTTCTTTTTTTGGTTTTAGGATTTAGATTTTATTTAGGTTAAGGTTTAGGTTTTTATTTTATTTTTTTAGCTCAAGGTTTTAGGTTTTTATTTTAGGTTTATCTTTAGGTTTTATTTTTTAGTTTATCTTTAGGTTTATTTTTAGTTTATTTTTATTTTATTTAGGTTTGGGTTTAGGTTTAGTTTATTTAAGGTTTAGGTTTAGGTTTTATTTATTTTAGTTTAGTTTATTTTAGTTTGGGTTCATGTTTATTTTATTTTGTTTATTTTAGGTTTAGGTTTTTTTTTTTAGTTTAGGGTTTAGGTTTTATTTTTTATTTATTTTTAGGTTTTTTTTAAGATTAGGTTTTTATTTAGTTTTTATTTTATTTTAAGTTTATTTTATTTTTATTTTCATTTAGTTTTATTTTATTTAGGTTTTCAATTTTAGGTTTATTTTATTTTTTAGTTTAATTTAGGTTTTTATTTATTTTATTTTAGTTTAGTTTTTTATTTTTATTTTATTTTATTTTAGGTTTATTTTAGGTTTAGGTTTTAGTTTAGGTTTTATTTTAATTTTAATTTAATTTAATTTTATTTAGGTTTAGGTTTTATTAATTTATTTTATTTTAAGTTTTATTTAGTTTAGGTTAGGTTTAGGTTTTAGTTTAAAGGGTTTAGGGTTTAGGGTTTAGGATTTAGGGTTTGGGTTTAGGGTTTAGGGTTTAGAGTTGTAGGTTATAGGGTTTAGGGTATATGGTTTAGGGTCTTAAGGTTTAGGGTTTAGGGTTTAGGGTGTAGGGTTTTAGGGTTTAGGGTTTAAGGTTTTGGGTTCTAATTTAGGGTTTAGAGTTTAGGGTTAGGGTTTTTTTATTTTTTTAAATTAAGAAAATTGGTAGGTTTATGTTTATTTAGTTTATTTTTTATTTATTAGTTTAGGTTTTGGTTGAGGTTTAGGTTGAGGTTTATGGTTTTCTTTTATTTTAAATTTTTTTATTTAGGTTTAAGTTTTTTTATTTTTTATTTTTATTTTTAGGTTTTATATAGTTTAGGTTTAGGTTTTTAGGATTTTAGGGTTTACACATTAGGGTTTACGATTTAGGGTTTAGGGTTTTAGGGTTTATGCTTTTAGGGTTTAGGGTTTAGGGTAAAGGTTTAGGGTTTAGGGATTAGGGTTTAAGGATTAGGGTTTTTTAGGGTTTAAGGATTAGGTTTAGAGTTGTAAGTATAGTTTTGTAGGTTTAGGGTTTAAGGTTTAGGGTTAGTTTTAGGGTTTAGGGATTAGGGTTTAGGATTTAGGGTTTAGGGGTTTTTTTAAATTAAGTAAACTAGTAGGTTTAGGTTTATTTAGTTTACTTAGATTAATTTATATTTATTTTAGTTCATTTTTTAATTTAAGTTCATTTTTTATTTTTATTTAGTTTAGTTTATTTATTTTAGGTTTATTTATTTTAGTTTATTTTTTAGGTTTGGGTTTAGGTTTAAGTTTATTTTTTAGTTGAGTTTTATTTTTATTTTATTTTTTAGGATTATGTTTTTAGGTTTTGAGGTTTTTAGGGTTTTAGGGTTTAGGGTTTAAGATTTAGAGTTTAGGGTTTAGGGTTTTGGGTTTTCAATTTTGGGTTTTAGGGTTTAGGGTTTATGGTTAAGGTTTCGTTCTTAGGGTTTAGGGTTTAGGGTTTAGTGTTTAGGCTTTAATGTTTAGGGATTTTAGGGTTTAGGGTATAGGGTTTAGGGTTAGGGTTTTTTTATTTTTTTTATTTTTTATTTTTTTTAAATAAAGTAACCTTGTAAGTTCAAGTTTATTTAGTTTATTTTTTAATTTTAGTTTGTTTATTTTTTATTTCGATATAGGTTTATTTTTTATTTTTATTTAGTTTAGTTTATTTATTTTAGTTTAGCTTTTTTATTTTAGTTTAAATTTTAGGTTTAGGTTTAGGTTTAGGTTGATTTTTTAGTTTTGTTTTATTTTTATTCTATTTTTTATGTTTCAGTTTTATGTTTTATTTTTAGGTTTAGGTTTAGGTTTTTATTTTTTATTTAGGTTAAATATTAGGTTTTTATTTTAGGTTTATTTTTAGGTTTTATTTTTTAGTTTAGGTTTAGGTTTATTGTTAGTTCATTTTATTTTTATTTAGTTTAGGTTTTGTTTATTTTAGTTTTATGTTCAGATTTTATTTATTTTATTTTAGTATATTTTAGTTTTTATTTATATTTATTGATTTAGAAAAAGCTTATGATAAAGTTTTGAGAGATATTCTTTGGAGAGTTCTAGAACAAAAAGGAGTTAAGATTGGTTATATTCAAGTCATTAAGGATATCTATACTAGAGCAGTTACTTGTGTCCAAACACAAGGAGGATTGAAAAATATTTTCCATTTCAATTGGATTACATTAAGGATTAGCTTTAAGCCCTTATCTTTTTTGCTTTAGTTATGGATGTTCTTACTAGGCATTTATGAAGATGTACCTTGTGTATGCTTTTCTTGATGACATTCTTCTTGTTGACAAGACTAGAGAGGGAGTCCAAGAGAAACTTGAATTATGGAGGTCAATAGTAGAGTCAAAATGTTTTCATTTAAGTAGATCTAAAACTGAATAGATGGAGTGTAATTTTAGTTGTAGAAGTTCTAGTGGTAGTGTTGTGACATTAGGTAAACAAGTCCTTAATAAGAGTGAGCGATTTAGATATTTAGGCTCTATTATTCAAAATGATGTTGAAATAGATGGAGATGTTATTAGTAGAATTCAATTTGGATGGTTGAAGTGGAGGAATGCATCGGCTTTGTGTGATAGAAAAGTTCCACTTAAACTTAAGGAAAATTTTATAAGATGGTGGTAAGACACGCAATGACTTATGGTGCAAAATGTTGGCCAATAAAAGAAGCATAAGACTAAGATAAGTTACGAGATGAGGATGCTCACGTGGATGAGTGGCTTTACTCTTAGAGATAAAATAGAAATGAGTATGTTCAAGAAAATGTTGGAGTAGCTCGTGAGATAAGATTAGAGAGTCGACTTAGATGGTTTGGCCACATAAAGCGTCGACCAGATGACCGGTTAGGAGAGTAGATGCATTAGATTTTCCTTGTTAAGAAAGGTAGAGGTAGACCTAAATACTTGGTTAGGATGTATAAAAATGACCTTAGTATACTTGAATTAAATGAGAATTTAACACATAATAGGACATAATGGAGACGAAGGATTCATATAGCTAACCCCACTTAGTGGGATAAAGGCTTGTTATTGTTGTTGTTGTTATTGTTGTTATTGTTAGTATATTTTAGTTTAGGTTTACATTTATTTTATATTTATTTTAGGTTTAGGTTTTTTTTTTAGTTTAAGGTTTAGGTTTTTTTTTATGTTATTTTTTAAGTTTCAATTTTTATTTAGTTTTTATTTTATTTTATTTTAGGTCTATTTTTTCATTTTAGATTTACTTTTTATTTTATTTAGGCTTTTTATTTTTTAGTTTAGTTTAGGTTTTGATTAATTTTATTTTAGTTTACTTTTTATTTTATTTTCTTTTTAGGTTTAGGCTTAGGTTTATGTTTTTATTTTATTTTATTTTTTAATTTTATTTTGGTTTATATTTTATTTATTTATTTTATTTTTATGTTATATTTAATTTTTTAGGGTTTAGGGTTTAGAGTTTTGTTTTAGGCTTAGGGTTCAGGTTTTAGTTTATGTTTTATTTATTTAGTTTATTTGATTTATTTTTTATTTATTATAGTTTATTTTTATTTATTTTTATTAATTTTATTTATTTAGTTTAGTGTATTTATTTTAGTTTAGGTTTTTTATTTTAGTTTATTTTTTAGGTTTCGGTTTCGATTTTGGTTTTGGTTTATTTTTTAGTTGAGTTTTATTTTTATTTTATTTTTTATGTTTAGGTTTTATTTTATTTATAAGTTTGGGTTTTATTTTTTTTTATTTTATTTTTAGGTCTAAGTTTTGGGATTTTATTTTAGGTTTTTTTTTTAGTTTAGGTTTAGGATTATTTTTAGTTTATTTTATTTTATTTAGTTTAGAGTTTAGGTTTACTTTATTTTATGTTTAGGTTTAGGTTTTATTTATTTTAGTTTAGTTTATTTTACTCTAGGTTTAGGTTTATTTTATTTTGTTTATTTTACTTTTATTTTACTTTTAGGTTTTTTTTGTTTAGGGTTTCAGTTTTATTTATTATTTATTTTTAGGTTTATTTTTTATGTTTACGTTTTTATTTTACTTTTAGTTTGTATATTATTTAGGTTTTTTATTCTTAGTTTTAATTTATTTTTTAATTTAGTTTAAGTATTTATTTATTTTATTTTAATTTAATTTTATTAGTTTATTTTATTTTATTTTTATGTTTTAATTTACATTTTTATTTTATTTAATTTAATTTATTTTATTTAGGTTTAGGTTTAATTTATTTATTTTATTTAGTTTAGGTTTAGGTTTTAGGTTTGATTTAGGGTTTAGGGTTTAGGGTTTAGGGTTTTAGGGTTTATGGTTTTAGGGTTTAGGGTTTAGGGTTAGGGTTTAGGGTTTAGGTTTAGGGTTTAGTGTTTATGCTTTAGGGTTTAGGGTGGGTTTATGATTTATGATTAGCTTAGGGTTTAGGGTTTAAGGTTTAGGATTTAGGCTTTAGGCTTTAGGGTTTAGATTTTATTAGGTTTTAGGTTTAGTTTAGAGTTTAGGGTTTGGGGTTTAAGGTATTTTTTAGGTTTAGGAGTTTAGGTTGAATTTAAGTTAAATTCATTTATTATGGTTTAGGGTTTATGATTTATTCAATTTATTTAAGTGTTTAAGACATTTAGTTTAGATTAGGGTTTAGGGTTTAGATTTTAGGGTTTAGATTTATAGTTTAAAGGGTTTAATTTAGGTTTTAGGTTTTTTTGATTTTTTTATTTAAGAGAACAAATTTAGATTCAACATTTCTTCTGATTTCATCAACCAAAACACCAAGTTTTCTAAGAGCGTCGACATAGATAAATAAAGATCCATAAAGTAAATCAAAACCATCGATAATTAGAGCTCTTTCCAGACATTCCATAAGTAGCCTCGATCTTCTTGTTTCTCCTACATCTCAGTAGTAAGATCCACCATCATATCCCGATCTCTCCCTCACCACCATTGTAACCTCTCGCTCTCACCTCCATGACCACCATTACCCCGACCACCACCTCCATATCCACCCTCGAGATCCCCACCACCTTTAACCTCCACCTTCCTCCACCGGATCGGGTGGTCCTAGTTAATGGTGATGTTTCAACCGTCAAGGTTCCGCCTATTCTTAGGGTTTAGGTTTAGGTTTATTAGGTTTTAGGGTTTAAGATTATTTTTTAATTTATTTAGTTACTTATGGTTAAGTTTTGGGTTTAGGGTTCACGGTTTTTTTTTTAAATTAAGAAAACTGGTAGGTTTAGGTTTATTTAGTTTATTTTTTATTTATTTATGTTTATTTTATTTTTTTCTTTTCATTTATGTTTAATTTTTATTTTTATTTAGTTTAGTTTGTTTATTTTAGGCTTATGGTTATTTTTTTAGTTTAGTTTTATTTTTATTTTATTTTTTAGGTTTAGGTTTTATTTTCTATTCTTAGGTTTATGTTTTGGTTTTTATTTCATATTTTTCTGTTTATGTTTTAAGTTTTTATTTTAGGTTTATTTTTGGGTTGTATTTTTTAGTTTAGGTTTAGATTTCTTTTTAGTTTATTTTATCTTATTTAGTTTAGGGTTTTAGTTTAGTTTTTTTTAGCTTTATGTTTAGGTTTTATTTTTAAATTTAGTTTATTTTAGTTTAGGTTTAGGTTTATTTTTGTTTGTTTATTTTAGGTGTAATTTTTTTTTAAGTTTATGGTTTGGGTTTATTATTTTTTAGGTTTTATTTTTAGGTTTATCTTTTAGGTTTTATTTTTTATTATTTTATTTTATTTTTAGGTTTGTTTTATTTTTATTTTTCGTTAAGTTTTATTTTATTTATGTTTTTATTTTAGATTATTTTATTTTGTAGTTTAGTTTAGGTTATTATTTATTTTATTTTATTTTAGTTTTTATTTTTCATAATATTACTTTATTTTAGGTTTAGGTTTAGGTTTTGGTTTTTTTATATTTTATTTTACATTTTATTTAGTTTGGGTTTAAGTTTTAGGTTTTTTTTAGGGTTTAGGGTTTAGGGTTTAGGGTTTAGTGTTTAGGGTTTAGGTTTTAGGGTTTAGGGTTTATTTAGGGTTTAGGGTTTAGGCTTTAGGGTTTTAGGGTTTATGATTTAGGGTTGTAGATTTAGGGTTTGGGGTTTAGGGTTTAGTGTTATGGTTTTTTTTTAATTATGTAAACTGGTAGGTTTAGGTTTATTTTATTTATTTTTTATTTATTTTAGTTTATTTTGATTTTCATTTTTATTTATGTTTATTTTTATTTTTATTTTTATTTAGGTTTTTATTTAGTTTTTATTTTTTTTATTTTAGGTTTATTATTTTTATTTTTGGCTTAGTTTTTTATTTTATTTAGGTTTTTTAATTTTTAGTTTAGTTTAGGTTTTTATTTATTTTATTTAAGTTTAGTTTTTATTTGTTATTTTATTCTCTTCTTAGGTTTAGGTTTAGGTTTATGTTTAGGTTTTAGTTTATGTTTTGATTTTATTTTATTTTATTTTTGTTTAGGCTTTTTATTAATTTTATTTTTAAGTTTTACTTAGTTTAGGTTTATGTTTTTAGCTTTTTAGGGTTTACGATTTACGGTTTAGGGTTAGTTTAGGATTTCGGGTTTAGGGTTTAGGGATTAGGGTTTCAAGTTTAAGTTTCAGGGTTTTGGGTTTTGTGTTTTGGTTTTAGGGTTTAGGGTTTAGATTTTAGGGTTTAGGGCTTAGGGTTTAAGGTTTTAGGGTTTAGGGTTTAGGTTTTAGGGTTTAGGGTTTTTAGGGTTTAAGGTTTAGGGTTTAGGTTCTAGGTTTAGGTTTTTGGGTTTTTGGGTTTTTTTTAATAGAGAACAAATTCAGATTCAACATTTCTTCTTTATGATTTCATCAACCAAGTAACACACTAAGTTTTCTAAGACACAAGTGTTGGCATAGATAAAAAATGAGCATGCATAAAGCAAGTCAAAAACCCTAGATAACTCGAACGGTCTCTATTGTAAAGACACAATTCCATAAGCAGCAGATCAGATAGGCCATTCTTGGGTTTCTCCAATTCCCATCAGAACTAGCCTAACCTCTCAAATAGCGAGATCCATAATCATATCCCCGATCTCTTCTTCTGCCACCACCATAGATGTAACCTCCATCGCTCCTCTTGCCTCCATAATCACCACTGCTCAGACCACTACCTCCATATCCACTAACACCTGTAGATCCACCAACACCACTATGATAATCTTGCCTCGCCTTTCCCTCCATGCTTGGATCTAGGAGCCTAGTTGTGATGTTCCTGTCGTCAAGGTTCTACCCATTAATATGGTTTAGCTTTAGGTTTAGATTTATTAGGCTTTAGGGTTTAGGTTTATTGTTTAATTTATTTAGTTACTTTAGGTTTAGGTTTAGGTTTTTTTGTTTAGGGTTTAGTGTTTAGGTTAGGGTTTATTGTTTAGGGTTTAGCATTTAGGTTATAGTGTTTAGGGTTTAAGGTTTTAGGGTTTATACTTTTAGGGCTAAGGTTTAGGGTTTAGGGTTTAGGATATTTTAGGGGTTTAAATTAAGTAAACTGGTAGGTTCAGGTTTATTTAATATATTTAGTTTAGTTTATTTATTTAAAATTTTAGTGTACGTTTTTTTCATTTAGGTTTATTTTTTATTTTTTATTTAGTTTAGTTTATTTATTTTAAGTTTATTTATTTTAGTTTAGGTTTTTTATTTTAGTTTATTTTTTAGGTTTAAGTTTTGGTTTAGGTTTTTTTTTTTTTGAATTTTATTTTTATTTTATTTATTAGGTTTAGGTTTTATTTTTTATTTTTTGGTTTAGGTTTATGTTTTTAATTTATTTTTTTTAGGTTTAGCTTTATTTTATTTTGTTTACTTTATTTTTATTTTAGGTTTAGGTTTTTTTATTTGTTTAAGGTTTAGGTTTAATTTTATTTATTTTTTTAGGTTTATTTTTTAAGTTTAGGATTTTATTTAGTTTATTTTATTTTATTTTAGGTTTATTTTATTTTAATTTTAAGTTTAGTTCTTATTTTATTTAGGTTTTATTCTTAGGTTCATTTTACTTTTTTAGTTTATTTATTTTATTTTATTTTAGTTTAAATTATTTTATTTTATTTTATTTTAGGTTTAGGTTTTTTTTATTTAATTTAGTTTAATTTAGGTTTTATTTTATTTTTATTTTATTTTATTTAGGTTTATTTTTTTATTTATTTTTATTTTTTATCAATTATTTAATTTAGGTTTAGGTTTTGTTTTAGGGTTTAGGGTTCAAGGTTTAGGCTTTAGTGTTTAGCTTTAGGGTTTAACATTTTTGGGGCTGCCAGGTTAAAATTAGGGTTTGATGAGGGTTTTGGGTTTAGGGTTTAGGTTTAGGATTTAGGGTCATTGAGGGTCAGGTTTATGGGTTTATGGTATTATACGATTTAGGGTTTATGGTTTAGGATTAGCATTTAGGTAATTGGGTTTAGGGTTTAAAGTTTTTTTTTAAAAAGAAAATTTACAAACCGACAGTTTAGGTTTATTCAGTTTATTTTATATTTGTTTTAGGATTATCTATTTAGTTTATTTTATTTATTTTGTTTATTTATTTTAGTTTAGGTTTTATTTTAGCATATTTTTTTAGGTTTAGGTTTTTATATTTATTTTAGTTTAATTTTATTTTTATTTTATTTTATGTTTAGGTTTTATTTTTTATTTTAGGTTTAAGTTTAAGTTTTATTTTATTTTTTATGTTTAAGTTTTGGTTTTATTTTAGGTTTATTTTAAGGTTTTATTTTTAGTTTTGGTTTAGGTTTATTTTTAGTATATTTTATTTTATTTAGTTTAGATTTAAGTTTAGGTTTAGTTTATATTAGGTTTAGGTTTAGGCTTTTTTTTATTTTATTTTAGTTTATTTTAGCTAGGGTTTAGGTTTATTTTATTTTTGTTTTAGGTTTAGTTTTTTTTTTGTTTAGGGTTTATAATTTTATTTATTTTAGGTTTTTTAGGTTTATTATTTAGGATTAGTTTTTTATTTACTTTTATTTTATTTTATTTTAGGTTTTTTTTTATTTTTATTTTAGTTTTTTATTTTTAGGTTTATTTTATTTTTAGGTTTAGGTTTAGATTTTAGTTTATGTTTTTATTTTATTTTATTATTTTATTTTATTATTTTATTTAATTTAGATTTAAGTTTTTTTATTTTTTTTATTTTATTTTTAGGTTATTTATTTATTTTGGTTTTTAGGTTTTAGAGTTAGATTTATTTTGTGGTTTATGTTCAATTTATTTTAGTTTTTTATTTGAGTTTAGGTTTATGTTTATTTTAAGTTTGGGTTTTTTTTAGTTTAGGGTTTAGGTTTAATTTTTTATTTATTTTTAAGTTTTATTTTAGGTTTATTTTTTAGGTTTAGGTTTTTATTTAGTTTCATTTTATTTTATTTTAGGCATATTTTATTTTTATTTTATTTAGGTTTTTTATTTTTAGGTTTATTTTATTTTTTTTAGTTTAGTAGGTTTTATTAATTTTATTATAATTTAGTTTTATTTTTATTTTATCTTTATTTTTAGGTTTAGGTTTTTTTAACTTTAGGTTTTAGTTTAGGTATTTATTTTATTTAGATTTAGGTTTTCTTACTTATTTTATTTTAGGTTTTATTTAGGTTTAAGTTTTTTAAGTTTAGAGTCTTAACGCTCAATTTATGGTTTGTGGTCTGGGGTTTGGTCATGTCTTATGGTTTCAGGTTTAAGGTTTATGATTTAGGGTCCATTTTGGGTTAAGGTTGTGGTTTGGTTTTATGGTTTAGGGCCTAGGGTTTAGTCAGTTAGGGTTAGGTCAGTTTAGATCCAAGGTTCCTAGTTGTCAGCCATGTGGTTTAGGATCTTTGGCTAGGGCCACTTAGGGTCATTTTGTTAGATCAAGTTTAGGATTTATGGACTGCTTAGGGTTTGAGTTTAGCAGTTTAGGGTTTGGGTTCCTAGGGTTGGGTTTGTGGTAAGGGGTCTGGCCTAGTTTAGTTTGGGTTTAAGGTCATGGTTAGGGAGGGTCAGGATTTAGATGGCTGAAAGGAGCCTAGTGTAAGTGTTTAGGTTTAGGTCAAGGAGCCTGTGTCATGGTTTTATAATGGCCAGTGTTCTGGTTTAGGGTTTTTGGTATTTTTAGGGTTTAGTGGCCTTTAGGATTTAGTGTTTAGGGTAGGGTTTAGGGCATAGGTTTTTTAAGCTACATAGGGGTTTATTTAGTTTATTTAGTTTATTTTATATTTTTATTGGCCTATTTTGATCTTTATTTAGTTTAGGTTATTTCTTTTATGTTTATTTATTTTAGTTTATCTTTTAGGTTTATGTTTAGGTTTATTTTTATTTTTAAGTTTAGTTTATTTTTATTTTATTTTTTAGTTCAATTTACTTTATTTAGTTAGTAGATTTTTTACTTTTTTAAGTTTTAGGTTTTAGGTTTTTATGTTAGGTTTATTTTTAGGTTTAGCCTTCTTTTTAGTTTATTTTAGGTTTAGGTTTTATTTATTTTAGTTTAGTTTATTTTAGTTTAGGATTTGGTTTTTATCCATTTATTTTAGGTTTAGTTTTATGCAGTTTAGGTTTTAATTTTTATTTATGTTTAAGTTTTATTTTTAAGTTTATTGGTTTAGGTTTTAATTAATTTTATTTTAGGTTATTTTATTTTATTTTACTGCCATGTTTTACTTTTAGGTTTATTTTATTTTTTTAGTTTAGTTTAGGTCTTTATTTATTTTATTTTAGTTTAGTTTTATTTATTTTATTTTTTAAGTTTAGGTTTAGGTTTAGGTTTTAGTTTAAGTTTTTATTTTATATTCATTTATTTTATTTTATTTAGGTTTAGGTTTTTATTGTTTAATTTATTTTTAGGTTTTATTTAGTTTAGGTTTAGGTTTTTATGTTTTTAGGTTTTTAGGGTTTAGGATTTAGGGTTTTTGATTTAAGGTGGCCTAGGGCCCAGATTTAGTGGCCTGGTGTATATGTCTATTATTTAGTGTTTAGTGCTCAGGGTTTAGGTTTAGGGTTTTAGGCTTAGCATTTAGGGTTTAGGGCCTGTTTAAGTTTAGGGTTTATGATTTAGTTAGGGAGGGTTTATGGTTTAGGTTTTAGTGGTTTGTGTCAGGCTCCCGTGGTAGGATCTTTGGTTAGCATTTAGGTCAGCTCAGGTTTAGAGTCAGATCAGGGTTTAAGATTAAGGGCTCAGCTTTAAGTGGTTTGTGGTTTAGGGTTATAGGTTTAGTATGTTTAGGGATCAGTGGCCTGTGGTTTAGGATGGCACAGTGTGTGATGAGGCAGGGCATCAGATTTAGGATTTAGTAGGGGTTTAGTGTTTCCAAAAAAAAATCAAAACCCAGTAGGCTTATTCCAATTTATTTTATATTATTTAGGTTTATCTTTATTTTTATTTAGTTTTGTTTATTTATTTTATGTTTATTTATTTTAGTTTTATTTTTTTATTTTTAGGTGTAGGTTTAGGATTATGTTTATTTTTTTGTTTAGTTTTATTTTTATTTTATTTTATAGGTTTAGGTTTTATTTTTTCTTTGTTTTTATTTTAGGTTTTATTTTTTAGTTTAGGTTTAGGTTTATTTCTAGTTTATTTTATTTTATTTAGTTTAGGTTTAAGTTTAGGTTTAGATTATTTTTGCTAGGTTTAGGTTTTATTAATTTTGGTTTAGTTTATTTTAGTTTATGTTTAGGTTTATTTTATTTTTATTTTAGGTTTAGTTTTGTTTTGTTTAGGGTTTAGGTTTTATTTTTATTTAATTTGGTTTTTTTAGGTTTATTGTTTAGGTTTATGTTTTCATTTAGTTTTATTTTATTTTATTTTATTTTATTTTTTATTTTACATTTACATATTATTTTATTTAGGTTATTTTTCTAGCTTTATTTTTTTTAAGTTTAGTTTAGGTTTTAACTTATTTTATTTCAAGTTAATTTTATATTTTATATTTTATTTTAATTTTAGGTTTAGGTTTAGGTTTAAGTTTAGGTTTAGATTTTAGATTAGGTTTTTATTTTATTTTATTTAGGTTTAGATTTTTTTATTTATTTTATTTTTAGGTTTTATTTAGTTTAGCTTTCAATTTTGAGGTTTTTAGAGTTTAGGAGATAGGGTTTAGGGTTTATGGTTTAGGGTTTAGGGTTTAGGTTTATGTTTATTTTATTTGGTTTATTTTAGGTTTAGGTTTTTTTTAGTTTAGGGTTTAAGTTTAATTTTATATGTATTTTTAAGTTTTATTTTTAGGATTATTTTTTTAGGTTTAGGTTTTTTTTTTTAATTTTAATTTTATTTTATTTTTTTAGATTTAGGTTTTATTTTTATTTTAGGTTTAGATTTTGGTTTTTATTCTACTTTTTTTAAGTTTAGGTTTTACATTTTTATTTTTGGTTTATTTTTAAGTTTAGGCTTATGTTTAGTTTATTTTATTTTATTTAGTTTAGGTTTTTATTTAGGTTTAGTTTATTTTAGGTTTAGGTCTAGGCTTTATTTATTTTATTTTAGTTTATTCTAGTTTAGGTTTAGTTTTTTTTTGTTTAGGGTTTAGGTTTTATTATTTATTTATTTTTCAGTTTATTGCTTAGGTCTAGGTTTTTACTTTTTTTTTATTTTAGGTTGATTTTAATTTTATTTTACATTTAGGTTTTACTTTTAGGTTTATTTTATTTTTAGTTTATTTTAGGTTTTTTTATTTTATTTTAGCTTTTATTTTATTTTTTATTTTATCTTTAGTTTGCTCAGTTTAGGTTTAGTTTAGGTTTTATTTTTATTTATTTTATTTTTATTTAAGTTTTTTTTTATTTATTTTATTTTAGGTTTATTTAGTTTAAGTTTATGTCGTGTTTTTAGGTTTTAGGTCTTTAGGGTTTAGGGTTTAGGGCTCATGATTTAGGGTAAAGTTTAGTGGCTCAGTGTTTGTTTAGGGTTTAGGGTTTGTATGTAGGTTGGGGTTTAGGGTTTAGGGTTTAGGGGCCTAGGGTTTTAGGGTCTGCTTTGGTTTAGGGTTTAGGGTTTTGTGGTTTAGGGTTTTGGCCTTGGGTCAGGATTAAGGGTTTAACTTTTCTTTATTTTACTTTAGTTTATTTTTGTTTGTGTTAATGTTTATTTTTCATTTGTTTATTTTAGGTTTAGGTTTTTTTTTAGTTTAAGGTTTAGGTTTAATTCTTTACTTATTTTTATACTTTATTTTTTAATTTATTTTTTAGGTTGAGGTTTTTATTTAGTTTTTATTTTATTTTATTTAATGTTTATTTTATTTTTATTTTACATTTAATTTTTATTTTATTTAGGTTTTTTATTTTTAAGTTTATTTTATTTTTTAGTTTAGTTTCATTTTATTTATTTTATCTTTAATGTAGTTTTATTTTTTAGTTTTATTTTTTTAAGTTTAGTTTAGTGTAGGTAGGTTTTAGTTTAGTTTTATTTTATACAGGTTTAGGTTATTTTTTTTTATCTTTTATTTTAGGTTTTATCCCTTTAGGTTTATATTTTTAGGTTTTAGGGTGGTTTATGGCCCATGATCTTAGCCCATTTTATGGTTTTCAGTTCTCAGGTTTGGCCTGTGGCCTGGTGGCCCAGTGGCCCAGCCCAGTGGGTTTAGGGTCCAGAGTAGGTCTTTAGCCCAGGGCCCAGGGCTCATTTCAGGGCCCAGTTTAGTGGCTGGCCCAGTGCCCAGGGCCCAGCAAGGGCCCAGGGTTTAGGATCATATGATTTAGGGAGCACCCAGGCCCAAAGCCCAGGTCAAGGCCCATATTTAGGCCTGTGGCCTGGGAGTATTCAGGGTCTTAGGGCCCAGGGCTCAGCTAGGTCAGCCTGTCCTGTGGTTTGGGTCAAACGCTCAGCCTCAGGGCCCAGGGTCATTTGGCCAAGGGCCCATGGCTTCAGCCTGTTTAAGGTTTAGGCCTGGGTAGGTTTAGTGATCAGGTTGTGGTTCAGCCCAGGTTAGGCTCAGGGCCTTAGGCTTTAGGGGACAAGGAGCAAGGGTTAGGGTAGAGTCAGGGGTCGAATGATCACTCACGCCTCAAGACTTGTCAGATAGGCTCAGGGTAGGGTTGCTGGCCCCTTAGGGTCAGGATCTAAGTTTTATTTTATCCATGTTTAAGTTTTATTTTGGGTCATTGCTTAAGTTTAGGTTTTAATTCTTCATATTTTATTTTATTTTAGGTTGATTTTATTTTTATCTACATTTAGGCTTTTAGGTTTATTTATTTCTTTAGTTTATTAGAGTTTTATCTGTTTTAGGTTATTTTTATTATAACCCATTTTACCCAGGTCAGGTTTAGGCCTTGGGTTTTCATTTAGGTTTTCTTTTATTTTTAGTATTTATCATTTTATTTAGGTTTAGGTTTTTATATTTATTTTATTTGTTGCTTTTATTTAGTTTAGGTTTTAGTTTTTAGGTTTTTAGGGTTTAGGGTTTAGGGTTTAGGGTTTATGGTTTAGGGTTTAGGGTTTGTGGTTTAGGGTTATAGGTTTTAGAGTTTAGGGTTTAGGGTGTAGGGTTTAAGGTTTATGTTTTATTTATTTTACTTTAGTTTATGTTAGTTTAGGTTTAGGTTTTATTTTTTAGTTTAGGATTAAGTTTTATTTTTTATTTATTTTTAGATTTTATTTATAAGTTTATTTTTTAACTTTAGGATTTTATTTAGTTTTTATTTTATTTTATTTTGTATTAGTTTTATCTTATTTTTACTTTACATTTAGTTTTAATTTAGTTAAGCTCTTCTTTATGTTTATTTTATCTTTAGTTTAATTTAGGTTTTATTTATTTTATTATTTAGTTTATTTTTTTATTTTATTATTTTATTTTAGGTTTAGGTTAGTTTAGTTTTATTATTTTATTTAGATTTAAGTTTTAAATATTTTTTTAGTTTTTTAAATTATCTTTTTTTTAGGTATTTTAGTTTAGGTTTAGTTTGGGTTTAGGCTCAGTATCCATGGCAGTAGGTTTTATGGTTTAGGGTAGGGCTCACTGCCCACGATTTGGTCTGGTGTTAGGGTTTAGGGTTAATCTCAGGGTTTGGTGGCCCAGGGTCTGTGGCCATTTGAGTTTAGTGGCCCAGGGCCTGTGGCTCAGGAGGGTCAGTGGCCTGCCCAGAGGCCCATCTTTAGGGCCCAGGGTCTGGCCTAAGAGGTCAGGGCTCAAAGATCTTGAACCAGGGTTTAGGGTGAGGCTCAGCCAGTGGCCCATGGTGTGGCTATGCTCATGGTCATAGTGGTCATATAGGCCCAGAGGGCCTGACCCCCAGGCCCAGGGCCCAGTGTTTAGGGCCCAGGAGTGTCCATGGCCCAGGGCCCAGGGTCAGTGTGGCCCAGAGCCTAGGGCCTGTGATCTGGGCCCAGGGTTTAGGGCCCAGGACCTTTGTCTAGAAGGGATGGAGGTCAGTCTGGGGCCTAAAGTCCTTTGAGGGTCAGTGTTAGAATGGTGTTTTGGGTTTCTTTTTTATTTATTTTTAGGTTTTATTTTGGTTTATTCTTAAGTTTAGGTTCAATTAGTTCTTATTTTATTTTATTTTATTTTAGGTTGATTTTTATTTTACATTTGGGGGTTTTTTAGGTTTATTTTATTTTTTATTTTTATTTAGCCTTTTATTTATTTTGTCTTAGTTTAGTTTTTATATTTTATTTAATTTTATTTTTACTTTTATGTTTAGGTTTAGGTTTAGGTTTTAGTTTAAGTTTTTATTTTATTTTATTTTTATTTTATTTAGGTTTAGGTTTTTTTATTTATTTTATTTGTAGGCTTTATTTATTTTAGGTTTAGGATTTTAGGTTTTTAGGGTTTAGTGTTTTTAGGATTTTAGGTTTTTTAGGTTTGGAGTTTAGGGTTTAGTGTTTAGGGTTGTGGGTTTTAGGGTTTAGAGTTTAAGGTTTAGTGTTTAGGTTTTATTTATTTCAATTTAGTTTATCTTAGTTTAGGTTTATGTTTATGTTAGGTTTAGTTTTTTTTTTAGTTTATGGTTAAGGTTTTATTTTTTATTTATTTTTAGGTTTTGTTTTTTGGTTTATTTTTTTAGGTTTAAGATTTTATTTAGTTTTTATTTTATTTTATCTTATTTTAGGTTTATTAAGTTTTTATTTTATGTTTAGTTATTAGTTTATTTATATTTTTTATTTCTATGTTCATTTTAATTTTTTTTTAGTTTATGTATTAATTATTTTATTTTACTTTAGTTTTATTTTATCTTTATCTTATTTTAGGCTCAGGTTTAAGTTTAGGTTTTAATTAGGTTATTTTATCTAGATTTAGATTTTTATTTATTTTATTTTATGTTTTATTTAGTTTAATCCCAGGTTGGGCCCAGTGGCCCAGCAGTCCAGGGTCAGGTTTATGATCTTGGGCCCAGGGCCTGTGGTCCAGGTCCCGTGGTCTTGTGGTTAGCCTGGCCCAGGCTTTAAGGCCCACAAAGTCAGCCGCCCAAGGCTCAGTGGTCACTGTGGGCTCAGGGCTCCCCCAGTGGCCTAGAGCTCAGGGCCTAGGTGGTCTTAAAGATCTTGCTTCAGGCCTGGTGGCCTAGTGCCCAGGGCCTCAGTGGCTCAGGGCCTTGGGCTCAGGCCCAGGGTCACCTCAGTGGCTCAGGGCCTGGGGTGGCCTGTGTGGCTCAGGCCTGGGCTCAGTTTGTCATTCTTAGGTTTCTATCTTCAGGGCTGGCTACAGTCAGGCCTGCCCAGGGCCTATGACTCCAGGGCCTTTGCAGTACATTTCAGGGCCTATTCTCCTGTGGCCCAGTGGGGTCTAGATATTACCAGTGGCCCAGGGCCTAGGTCTCAACCCAGTTATAGTTTAGGTGCGCCCAGGGTCTGGGCCGCCCAGTGGCCCAGGGTCAAGGCCCAGTGGTGGGCCCAGTGGCCAGCTCTCTTTAAGCCCAGTCTTAGGGCCTAACGTCCGTGTCAGGTCAGTGGCCCAGTCTGTGCCTGGGCTCACCTCAGTCTGGCTCTGGGGCCTGTATCCTGGGGTCAGCTCAGGCCCAGGTCAGACTCAGCCTGCGGCCCAGTGGCCCAGGGCCCAGTGGCCTCAGCCCAGGCCTCAGCCCCTGTCAGTGGCTGGGTCAGTGGCCTGGGCTGTCCCGCCCAAGCCCCAGCCTTGTGGTCAGATTTAGGGTCAATGCTCGTGGCTCATGATCATGATCTGTTACTCAGGGTCATGTACTCAGTATATGCCCAGTGTCAGCTCCATGGCCTGGTCAGTTCAGGGCCTGGGCTCAGTGGTGTTTGTGGGTGGGTCTTGTGGCTATGGATCAGAGCCTAGGGTTTAATATTTAGTATTGTATTTTTTTTAAAATTAAGCAAACCCTAGTTTAGGTTATTTAGTTTATTTATATTTTATTTATTTAGTAGGATCTTTATTTTACTTTAGTTAGGTTTAGGTTTACATGCACATATTTTGTTTATTTTATTCTGTCTTTAGGTTTAGATTTTATTTTGTATTTTAAGTTTAGGTTTTTTTATTTTATCTTTAGGTTTAGTTTTATGTTAATAGGTTTTTTTTATTTTTTATTTTCTAGTTTAGGTTTATGTTAATCTTTAGTTTATTTTTATTTTATTTAGTTTAGGTTTAGGTTTAGTTTATTTTAGGTTTAGGTTTAGTTTTATTTATCTTAGTTTAATCTTTGGTTTAGGTTTTTTTATTTTTAGGGTTTTAGATTTTATTTATTATTTATTTAGGTTTTATTTTAAGTTTATTGTTTTAGGTTTTATTTAGTTTTTATTATATTTAATTTTAGTTTTATTTTATTTTATATTACATTTAGGTTTTATCTATTTAGGTTTTTTTATTTTAGGTTTATTATTTAGTTTAGTTTAGATTTTATTTATTTTATTTTATTTTAGTTTTTTATTTTTAATTATATTTTTGCAGTTCAGGTTTAGGTTTAGGTCTTTAGTTTATGTTTTATTTTATTTTATTTATTTATTTTATTTCATTTTAGGCTTTTCATTTATTTTATTTTATGTTTATTTAGTTTAGGTGGCCTAGGGTCAGTGGTTAGTTTGGGTTTATGGCTCAGGGTTTAGGGCTTTAGGGTTAGAGTTTGTATTAGCTTGTGGTTTATGGATTAGAGTGTGGTCAAGATTTAGTATTTAGTCAGGGTTTAGGGTTTAGGGTTTTGTTTTAAATCAAGTAAACCCAGAGGTGGCTCAGTTTATTTAGTTTAGTTTATTTATTTTATGTTTATTTATTTTAGTTTAGGAATTTTATTTTACCTTTAGTTTTAGGTTTAGATTTAGGTTTATGCTTTTTTTTTGTTTATTTTATTTTATTTATTTTATTTTTAGGTTTTAGATTTTATTTTGTATTTTTAAGCTCAGTTTAGGTTTTTATTTTATTTTTTTTAGGTTTAGGTTTTAGGTTTTAATTTAGGTTATTTTTATGTTTTATTTTCTAGTTTAGTTTATTTTTATCTTTTAGTTTATTTTATTTTATTTAGTTTAGGTTTAGGTTTAGTTTATTTTAGGTTTAGGTTTAGGTTTTATTTATTTTAGTTTAGTTTATTTTAGTTTAGGTTTATGTTTATTTTATTTTAATTTTGGTTTAGGTTTTATATTTATTTTAGGGTTTAGATTTTATTTATTATTTATTTTAGGTTGTTTTTTTAAGTATTGTTTAGGTTTAGGTTTTTTAGTATTTATTTTATTTAATCTTAGTTTTCTTTATTTTTTTTTTATATTACATTTAGGTTTTATTTTATTTAGGTTTTTTATTTTTCGGTTTTTTATTATTTAGTTTGGTTTAGATTTTTATTTATGTTATTTTAGGTTAGTTTTTATTTTTTATTATATTTTCTTTTTATGTTTAGGTTTAGGTTTTATTTTATATTTTTATTTTTATTTTTTATTTATTTTATTTTGCATTATGCTTTTTCATTTATTTTATTTTTATGTTTTATTTAGTTTAGGTTTAGTTTTTTAGTTTTTTTGGGATTATGGTTTAGGTTTAGTTTAGTGGGTGTGGTTTGGGTTTGGGGTTTAAGGTTTGTGATTTTTTGGCTTTGGGTTTAGGGTTTTTTTAGGGTTTAGGTTTGTGGTTTAGGTTTTAGGTTTGAGGGTTTAGTGTTTAGGGTTTAGAGTTTTAGGGTTTAAGGTTTAGGGTTTAGGTTTTAGGTTTAGCGTTCAAGTTTTAATTTAGTGTTTATGGTTTTTGGTTTTTCTTAATAGAGAATAAATTCAGATTCAACATTTCTTCTTTTTGATTTCATCAAACAAGTAACACACCAAGTTTTCTAAGATGAAAATGATGACAGAGATAAAAAATGAGCACGCATAGAGTAAATCAAAAACCTAAGATAACTTGAATCATCTCAACTATAAAGACACACTTCCATAAGCTGCAAATCTGATCAATCATTTTCCAATTTCTCCGCTCCATTAGAACACCACTAGTGGGATGCACCATCATATCCGTACCACCACCATAACCATATTCTATCCCACCTCCATTCCCCCACCCACCACCTGATAACCCGCCTCCTGCTTTTGCCTCCACCCCAGATCTAGACTGAGCTTGATGATGTTCCCTGCCATGGTTTTGCCCATTCTTAGGGTTTAGGTTTATTAAGTTTTAGGGTTTAGGTTTATTTTTAAATTTATTTAGTTACTTTAGGTTCAGGTTTTGGGTTTTGGGGTTTGGGTTTATTATTTAAGGTTAGGGTTTAGGGTTTTGGGTTTAGGATTTATTGTTTTAGGGTTTAGCTTTATTATTTTTATTGCTGGTTTAGGGTTTATGCTTTTATTTTTATTT